>CAWUFW010017068.1:0-280084 GCA_963921515.1 Calotriton arnoldi
TTCGGGATGTGTACTGTGCTTGTGTATTTGTGCGTGCCTTGCTGTGTGGACTTGTTGGCCATGTTGTGTGCTATTGGTTTTGTGTGCGGATGGTTTCTGTGCAGGTACGTTGGCGCCATGGCTTCTGCCGTGTCGATTCTCATCGGCGTTGTTTGCGCTGGCGGGCGGTATATTTGTGGTTTTCCGCGCTCATGTCGGTGCGATCGTAATTTCACGTGCGGTGTGTCGGCCGTGAGGGCGGGCGGTTTTGTGTTGTCGTGCGTGTTTCCGTCCGTGGCGGGCGGTTTGTCTCCGACTCGGACGTTGGCGGGCGGTATTTTGTGTGCTTTTCCGCCGATGGCGGTATTCGGTTTGTGTAATCGTAATGGCGTGGTCGGTGTTCAGGCGGTGTGTGCGGGCGGATTTTTGCCGCTTCCATGCCTGGCGGAATTATTTACGCCGGGTATCGTAATGTGCCCCTTAGAAACTACTGAACGGATTTATACCATTTAAAAAAAAAGCACGCTTTCTAGACCAAGACCTACCTTTTTGCCAAATTTGGTGTAATTCGGTTCAGCAGTTCAGGCTGTAACCTGTTTTCAAATTTCTATGGAAATTAACATGGGGAAAACGCGTTTTGGGGCCCCCCTTTTTTCTCGGACCCGCTTGACGAATCACCCTGAAACTTTCAAGACAGGAGTTGACCGGTCTGCCCCATTAGTTTCAAAAATTTCGCGAAGATTCGTCAAACGGCGCCAAAGATATCGGCAAATCAAAAAACGCTTTTCCTATGGAAACTAGGTCCTAACTATAACTACCTACTGGCGACCGCCAGTAGGTAATATATATATATATATATATATATATATATATATATATATATATATATATATATATATATTGAACAAACGCTTAGCAAAAACAGTTTTTAGGAGACAAGCGGATATATATTTATATATACCAATAACATAAAATCTAATTAAAAAACATTCTATTATAAAACATTAAATTATTTAAAAATCTTCAAACTTTATTTTCCCACTTCAATGAGTGCAACAGAACGGAAAGTGTTGGATAATGGAGGGGTAAACATTACTATTCCCACTCCAATAAGTGCAACAGTAGGGAGAGTGTTGGATATCGCAGGCGTAAAAATTACTATTCCCACTCCAGTGAGTGCAACAGTAGCGAAAGTGTTGGATGGTGGAGGGATAACATTTACTATTCCTACTGCAGTCAGTGCAACAGTAGGGAAAGTGTTGGATAGCAGAGGGGTAAGAATTACTATTCCCACTCCAGTGAGTGCAACAATAGGGAAAGTGTTGGATAGCGGAGGGGTAAAAATTACTTTTCCCACTCCAATAAGTGTAACTGTAAGAAAAGTGTTAGATAGCGGAGGGGTAAAAATGACTATTCCCACTTCAATTAGTGCAACAGTAGGGAAAGTGTTTGATAGCGGAGGGCTAAAAATTGCTATTCCCACTCCAGTGAGTGCTACAATAGGGAAGGTGTTGGATAGCGGCGGGATATATTGTACTATTCCCACTCCAATCAGTGCAACAGTAGGGAAAGTGTTGGATTGCAGAGGGCTAACAATTAATTTTCCCACTCCAGTCAGTTCAAAATTAAAAACAAACAAAATATTAACAACAAAATATTTAAAAAACAAAATAAATAAAAATATATATAAATATGTTAAAAATTAAAATACAATATATTTAATATTAAAAATAAAAACATATTATAATGTTAATTACATATGACAAATGCCTACAAATATTACATTAAATAAAATAAAAAATAATTCTCAAACAAATAAATATTTTTAATTAGAAAATATTCAGAAACAAAAACATGAATTATTACATAGATATAGTTTTTTGTATTTCCTACCCTATAACACCACGCAATTCACAACCCACATCTAATTTTTTTTAAATGCACTTCCATATTTAACATAATGAATTACCAATAAAAGAAATATTATAAATTAAAAAACAAATTAAAAACTCATAAAAATTAATTAACTTCCCACACTATAAACCCCACAACCCACACCTAAAATTAAACTGTAAAAAAATCATTACACAATTAATACTTATTTTCAATAAAAAAACTAGTAGTATTGAACAACTAATTATAAAGTGATTAAAATGAATGTACTCCCCACTCTTTACCCCTATAAAATTAAAACCCACACACAAAAAACAATTACCTTAATTAAATATCAATTAATTAATTAATATTAATGAACAACTAGTTATTAATTAATTAAACATAAATTACTTCCACCCTTTACCCCTATAAACCCCACAACCCACACCTAAAATTAATTACACAATTTCCATATTTAATTTTCAATTAATTAATTAAAATTAATTAGCAACTAATTATTAATTAATTAAACATAAATTACTTCCCACTCTTTACCCCTATAAACCCCACAATCCACACCTAAATTTACTTACACATTTTCCATAATTAATTTTCAATTAATTAATATTAATGAACAACTAATTATTAATTAATCAAAAATAAATTACTTCCTACCCATTACCCCTATAAACCCCACAACCCACACCTAAAAATAATTACACACTTTCTGTATATAATTTACAATGAATTCATTAATATTAATTAACAACTTATTATTAATTAATTAAAAATAAATTACTGCCCACTCTTTACCCCTATAAGCCCCACAACCCACACCTAAACACATTACACAATTACCATAAGGTATAAGCAATTAATCAATATTAATTAACAACCAATTAATAATTAATTAATAATAAAATTACTTCCCACAATTAACACTATACAAGCTCAATTAAATAAATATGATTAAATAAAAAATGATTATTAATTTATTATAATTAAATTACTTCCCACCCTATTCCCCTATAAACCAATAACCCACTTCGGAACTAAAAAACATAAAATGTAATTCAAATAAAATTGATAACTACTAATAATGTTACATATATATTAAAAAACATAAACAATTCTTATGCAAAAAAACTACACCACATACATTTAAAATATATACTAAAATACATAACACTAATTAAAAGATCGATATTTTAAACAACTATATTTTTGCAAATGATATTAATGACTTCTATATTTTTAAAAATTATACTTCTTACCTTAAAATCGATATTTTTGACCACGATATTCTTGCTGTCGATATTTCTGACTCACGATATTTAGGACTCGATATTTCTGTAGTTCGACATTTCCAAATCGATATTCTGTCTGCACACCCTGTAACATAAAGAGCGGATCGCACATCGTGGACAGTTTCTGCTGTTGCGTAAAGATCCTTGCGGGCATTGCAGAAGGTTATTGCTGGAGATTCATGTTGGTGGTTACTGGGGGCTGTTGATGCTGTAGCGCGATGATCCTTTTGGGCACCGCAAAGAGGTATTGCCGTGAATCGCTGTTGGGGGTCACAATGGAATGTTGATGCTATTATGAGAAGGCAGATCTTGCGTTACCAAGTGTTGCTAGCAGTCGCTGTGGCACGAAGAGTTTGGTCCACTGGAGCTTCGCTGTGGCAGCCAGCACAGACAGCAACATCTTAGGGACCGATTCCGATTGGAAACCGTACCAACCGACACGGACCGGGACTGGAGTCCGACCGACATGTACACGCACCGTACGACCGGCCGAGTACGATGCAATTCGAGTGAATTACAAATGACTCGCACGGAGCACAATCCGCACAACCAAAATGTACGGAAAATCGTGATTCGGCCGTGACCTGACCGGGAACCATTCCGAACGACACAGACCGGGAATGGGTCCGACCGACACGTACACGCGCTGTACGTCCGGCCCAGTACGATGCAATGCTTGTGAAATACTAACGACTCGCACGGAGCACAATCTGCAAGACCGAAACGTACGGGACATACTGACTACCACGTAAAAGAGCCCGTCGTGACCGACGCGTACGCGAACGCTGCAACATAGCATAATGTGAGTGTGACAGACTCGGATTAGCCCGCAATTGCCGCTGTAAGCGTCCGTCCTGGACAACTGAACGTGTCCGTCATGCTCACCAAAATGACATAGAAACAAACTGAAAAAGACCAAACAAGCATTGTCAAAGTCAATAAATAAAAAATAAAAAAATAATGGAACAAAGACACACCCAGAACTCCACCTACATAAAGGGCCAAAATCCCTTCCATGATCCTTTGCAAATTCCACACATATGACAGCAGAGAACACCACCACTCTGCACTAAGAGACACACTCACAACTCACCCACCACACAACCTTTACACCATTTGCACCTCTTAAAAACACACTCACAAACATCCAGATAAACTGACACCCACTCACCCTAACTTTCACCCTCACACACACATCAGTCTCCACAACGACCCATCACCATGCCCCCAAAGAAGAATCTAAAGTTCACAGATAGTGAGTTGGAAGTCTTGGTTGATGAAATCCTCAGAGTAGAGCCACATTTATTTGGCACATTGGTCCAAGAGACCCCCAAGTCACAGAAAACAAAGATGTGGGAGAGGATTGTCGACAAGGTGAACGCACAAGCACCTTGCCTGCGCACAATGGAGGATATCAAGAACAGGTACTACAATGTGTGAAGGAGGGTCAAGAAGCTGATTGCCAGAGACCATACCCTGAGCCAGCGGACCGGCGGTGGCCCTCCTGCCACAGCAACGCACTTCACTTCCTGGGAGGAGAAGGTGCGGGCCATCCTTCCACCGGAGGGCATCCATGGATTAACAGGAATACCAGAGCCTGGTGAGTACATAACCAACTAGCCAATATTGTGAGGCAATACACACACTGATATCACTGTCAAGGGGACAGTGAAACCAATCACTGTTAGCAAAGCCATAGCCACCGAAAGCTAATTATCCTGCAATGTGTATGCCACTTAGATAAACACAATACCTGCAATCTCAGAGTAATATGGAACTATGTCATAACATGTACAAACTTACTAACAAATACAGCAAGGCACTGGCCCAAAACACCAACAAACACTGTCAGCCATTTTGCCAGCACTATTTCACCCACTCACAGGGAAGCAGAGTCAAAAGGAAGGAAGGTTGGGTATGCTGGGAAGGTGGGTGTAGCCAAAAGCATGATGGGAGTCGTCACAGCCAACAGTCCTCCTCCCACATGGCCCATCAAGCCCACCCTGAACCATGTTCACCTCACTGTGAGTGGCATAATACTGACAAGATGGCTGACACTGGGCTCTGCTGTGGGGAGCACAAGGCCCTGGTGGGAGTACTGCTCAAACAAACAACAGGACACCACTGTCAGCCATCTTCCCAGCACTGTTATACCACCTGGGCGGGCTGGACTACATGCTGACGGAGCTCCTCTACGGAATGCCTATTGTACGCACCCAGGATTGCCAAGCTGCAATACCCCACCTTATTAAGGTCATGGTTGCGAGGAAATGGGCTGATGCAACGGGCCGAAATGAGGTGAGGGTGAGCTGGAGGTTGAGGCGGACGGCGCCTCCCAATAACACCGGGACAGGTGCTGCCGATGGAACTATGATGATGCCCCCCGGGCTAAAACCATAAATGTTGTACTTACAGTGGAGCACGAACAATCATGGACGATGCCCGATGGAGCTGTTTAGGCAGCTATAGAGGAGTCTGGCTCTGGTTCACCCCCTCGGCCGTCACCTACCCAGTCGGACATTGGACATAGTTCTTCCTCGCTCTCCCCGTTATGCTTCCTTCCCTCCTCCATTTCCCCCTTCTATTATCCTGTAACTACCTACCTGTGAAACCAATAACTGTTTGTACTTACCGAGGAGCCCGAGTACCCTTGACCGATGCCCAGTAGAGCTGTCCCATGCTGCTATAGAGGAGTCTAGCTCCGGTTCACCCCCTCAGCTGTCACCTACCCAGCCGGACATCGGACATTGTTTTTCACGGTTTTTCCCGGTTTTTGTCTGCCTTTCACTTCAACTGCTTTGTCTGCTTTGTTCCCCCTGAAGTACTTTCCCCCTGCCAGTCTGCTTGACCCTATCTGCATTCATCTCCCCTGTTTACCTTTCCCCCTCTACCTTCCATTCCCCATAAAACGTGCGTCTTGGCTATGCTACGTGCTAATAACCTATTTTATTGTGTAATCGCATGGTTTTCTCCTATGCCTACACTTGGATCCTGTAACTGATGTAATTTTTGTAACCTGTAACTTGCTGATCCTCATGTAAAGCGCTCTGATACCTACGGGTCTAGCCAGCGCTATATAAAACTCTGCAAATAAATAAATAATAATAAACCTCACAGCGAAGCTGAGTCACAGGAAGGAAGTCTTGGTATTCTGGGAAGGTGGGTGTAGCCAATAGCATGATGTGAGTCGTAGTCACAGCCAACAGTCCTCCTCCCACATGGCCCATCAAGCCCACCCTGAACCATGCTCACCTCACAGGGAGTGGAAAGAGACTGACAAGATGGCTGACACTGGGCTCTGCTGTGGGGAGCACTAGGCCGTGGTGGGGGTTTTGCTCCAACAAACAACAGGACACCACTGCCTGACATCCTGAATGTCAACTTTGACTCCCTGCAATGGAAGCATGCTTCATGGTGGCCCATCTGGCCCTGGGGGGGAGGAGGAGTGCTAGCTCTGACTACATCTACCAGCAGGCCCTGACACACACACACACACACCTCCCACCAACACCAAACAACACACCTGGGACTATGCTCTCCAAGAGAGTGAGTCAAAACCCACTTCCAAGATGTCTGTCACTGGGCTCTGCTGTAGGGAGCACAAGGCCTTGCTGGGAACTGTGCACAAACAAACACCAGGCCACCACTGTCAGCCATCCTGCCAGCACTGTTACACTACCTCACAGGGAAGCTGATTCACAGGAAGGACAGTTGGGTATGCTGGGAAGGTGGGCGTAGCCAAAAGCATGATGGGAGTTGCAGTCACAGCCAACAGTCCTCCTCCCACATGGCCCATCAAGCCCACCCTGAACCATGTTCACCTCACTGTGAGTGGCATAATACTGACAAGATGGCTGACACTGGGCTCTGCTGTGGGGAGCATAAGGCCCTGGTGGGAGTACTGCTCAAACAAACAACAGGACACCACTGTCAGCCATCTTGCCAGCACTGTTACATCACCTCACAGGGAAGCTGAGTCACAGGAAGGAAGCCTTGGTATTCTGGGAAGGTGGGTGTAGCCAATAGCATGATGTGAGTCGTAGTCACAGCCAACAGTCCTCCTCCCACATGGCCCATCAAGCCCACCCTGAACCATGCTTACCTCACAGGAAGTGGAAAGAGACTGACAAGATGGCTGACACTGGGCTCTGCAGTGGGGAGCACTAGGCCCTGGTGGGGGTTGTGCTCCAACAAACTACAGGACACCACTGCCTGACATCCTGAACGTCAACTTTGACTCCCTGCAATGGAGGCATGCTTCGGGGGGATTAACTGGGCTCTGTGGGTGAAGGAGGACCTGCAGTGACTCCAAATACTATCAAGTCCGGCTCAACACACACCTTCTCAGCCAGAACAAATAGCACCCTTGGGACTAGTCACCCTGAAAGTAAATGCCCTGGCAAGATGGCTGACACATGGGCCTGATGTATGAATTGGCTGCAAGTCACACCTAGGCACTGGCCCCCCAAAACACGATCACACCCACAGCCATCACAACTGTATGTTTCCACTGACTGTCTGGGGAAGCAGTGTCCCAGGGGTGCCCCCTGGCCTGGCTGTGAAGGTGTGTGGGTTCCATGACAATTGGGAGATGCAGACATAGCACATATCAAAACACACACACAAAGCTACATATACATCATTGACAGGGGACATATGACAGTGAATGGAATGGCCACAGCAAGATAGCTGACACTGTTGCATGGTGTCATGTACAAAAGGTGCTGTTGTGAGCTGTATTCCACTCCTACATCATGCAGCATTGTCAGCATCCTTGACTCAACACTCCCCTCAGTGTCATTGACACTTGCAACACAAGGAGTAACCTGGACTGGGTAGGAGGAGGCATACAACTTACAGCAGCATAACTCAAACACACAAATCTCTGGCCCTCACTGTCATGAGCATTGAAAATCAAGAGAGCTGCCTTGGTTAACTCCTCTTTCCATGGAGGACATTAACAAGATAAATGACGTTATCACGTACAAAGCTCAGCAGCAACATCATTTGCTATGGTAACACCATCACATGTGTGCAATGAGATGTAAACCAGGAACACGTACATCAATATGGTAGCTCACAAGAGATTCCAGACATACCGGACTGTGACCATGTCGTTCCGACACACCAATGTGACTCAAATAAACATGCACAAAGGCCAGCACACATGCCCCAATCTTGCAACACATCGTAAGAGGAAGTGCACCTATGTCCTTGTTCAAGCACAAATGATGATAAGGAAAACACACCTGTGTCAGGCACGGGATAGCACTTGAGCAGCAATGGCCATGTACAGTACTTGAATCAATACATGAGCTGACCACGCACACAGCTCCAACTGCCCATCAAAATGCTTCAGGTTGGCATGACAATGTGCTTAACCAATATAGACCTCTGTCTGTGACAATGGAGGACAATGCAATGTACATACACTCATCATGAAGTACAGTAGCAACTGTAATGTGTGTGATCTGTTGATGTGTGCTGAACCCCAACATACATTGTGTGTCTCTTCCACCCACAGGGGATGCTGGGGACACTGCAGGGACCGAAGAAGGATCCCAGTCCCAGACTCTGTTTGACCCTGAGCTCTCCGGTGTGGATGTCTCTCAGTCCTCTTCGGACGACGACAAATAACCTGGCACCTCCGGTGTGGCTCCGCGTCCAGGCCCAGCAGCTGTAACATCAGCACCCCCTGCCACCACTCCTGCCACATCTGCAAACACACCAATGACCTCTGCCGACACGGACAGACCAAGGCAACAGAACACCGATGGCACAGCTACACAGGGCACCCTGGAGGTGATGGACAACACCACCAGTGCCAACACAGAAGGGGGCCCAGTGTCGTCTGTGCCTGCCACGGCAGGTCCTGCCCTTGTGGGTAGGGGTGGTGTGAGGGTGGGCAGGCTGAGGCCACGGCCTGCAGATGGGGCTGGACTGCAGGATGATCCACAGTTGGGACGCATCATAGATGCGTACCAGGAAAGCACTGGAGGCTTTGGCCAGGTAGTGGGGATGCTCAGGAACATGCATCAACAGCAGGCTGCCCATCATGCCAGATTGGACTCCCACATGTCCCGAATGGAGTCCAAAATGGACAAAATTGATGAACTCACAGAGGTGCATAGGGACATACTCACATGCCTCCGCCAGATAGCTGACAACATGACCACACCTCCCTGTGTGCCCACTACATCTGTTGCCACTACATCTGCAACTGCCACAGGGAGGGATGAGGACTCTGGCAGAGAGTCCCCGGCACAGCAGCAGCCTGCACCTGAAGGTCCCCCTGAAAGAAGAAGAGGGGTCGTCCGAAGAAGGACAAGTGAGAGGCAGATGGCCATGCATACCCCCAGGAAGTGAATACCTGTTCCAGACATCCTCCATTGTGTGCAAAGCGTTCACCTTGTTGACTGTCGCTAAACTCCCACACATGTGATGGAGGGTCTAAGTTGGACCAATGTTTCAAATGACTGTGGACTTTACTCTTGAAATTTCATCTACCAACACTACCAACTCCTCTGTGAACTTTAGATTCCTATCGCACTATACAGCACTTTCATTTAGGTATACTATTCAAACACATGCATGTTAATAAATTCACAATCACACAAAACTTGCTTCTTTTGTGACTTAAACTTGGTTTGTGTCATAGAGATGATGACCTGAAGGCCCCCATAGAATCTCAAACCCCCCAAAAAAGAGTGAACATTTGGAACTGTCCCACCCCTCCACACCTGCCCTCTTGTCCTTCCCGAAAATGAAGGTAGAACAAGGTTGCTCCACATTACAGAAACTCAAATCAGGCTCCCCGCTTGACCCGGCCCCACCTCACATCCTAGCCCAAGGTGGGAATGCTGTTTTTAACCAATTATCCAATCTCATTAATCTCTCCTTTGAAAAGGGCAAGGTGCCCAAAGAGTGGAAACACGCCATCATTAAACCCCTGCTAAAAAAAACACAACTCGACCCTGCAGATTTGGCCAATTATCGCCCAATATCCCTATTGCCTATCTTAGGCAAGATTGCTGAGAAATACGCGAACAACACGATCTCTAGCTTCCTCGAAAACAACAACATCATACACCAGACCCAGATGGGTTTCCGACCAAACCACAGCACGGAGTCAGCCCTGCTGGTGGTCACTGAAAAACTTAAATCCATCTTAGACCAAGGGAGATCTGCGGCTGTAGTACTTTTGGATTTAAGGGCAGCGTTTGATACGGTAGACCATACAGTGCTAATCCAAAGACTGGAGAATGTTGGAATCAGAGGAGTAGCCAACCAATGGATTGCATCATTCCTGAGGGATAGATCCTTCCAATGTATGGAGGCCGGATTTAAGTCAGACTCCCTCTCAGCACCTTGGGGAGTCCCCCTTGGCACATATAATTCAGGATTTTGGTCTCTCCATCGTGTCATATGCCGATGACACTCAACTAGTGTTCTCAATTTCAGACTCTCTTAACTCGGACCATAGGCAACTCGTCCCCTGCCTGGAAAAAATCGGGTCTTGGATGGCGGACTGCAGCCTCAAACTGAATGGGGATAAAACAGAGCTAATGATACTGGGCAATAATTTCAGTCCCCGCGCGGAGATCACCTGGCCTTCTAAGTGGGGACTGCCTCCTCCTCCTAAAACAGCAATAAAAAACTTAGGTATGTGGTTGGACCAGAACCTGACAATGGAGGTTCAGGCCAAAAAACTATCAGGTACCTGCTTTGGGATACTCCGCATGATTAGAAAAATAATGTCCCTGCTCCCAGAGGAGTCTAGGAAAACTGTAGTCCAAGCCCTGGTGGTATCAAGGCTGGACTACGGCAACTCTCTCTTTCTGGGCTCCCCTAAATATGTCACGAATAGACTGCAGGTCGTACAAAATGCAGCTGCCCGACTGCTGTTGAACATACCCAGACGCCACTTAGTTAGACCCGCACTAAGAGAGCTTCACTGGCTTCCGGTCCATGCCAGAATCAAATTTAAGTCCTTAAGCCTGGCCCACAGAGCCATGTATGGGAGAGGACCCGCTCTGATTCAAAAGTTGGTCTCACACTACTCCCCCTGTCGACAACTTAGGTCCAGCGCCAACTTCCTGATGAACTCTACCACAGTGAAGAGAGCCAGATGGGGTGGAAGGTCATTCACCCATCTGGTACCAAAACTCGGGAACAGTTTGGACCCAGATCTCCGACTAATTGACAATGAAGTGGCATTCAAAAAAAGACTAAAAACATGGCTCTTTCCCTAAACCCAAGTGCTAAACAGTCTCCGTCCTGTATCATTCCAGCGCTGAGATGCCCATGGGTAGTCATGCGCTTTACAAATCTCAGAAACATAAACATAAACATAAACCTGCTAAAAGAATACTGTGCATGAAAACTACTACAGCAATGTAAACACAGTAATGTGAGTCATGGTGATGTGACACATATGAAGGAGACACACCACTACGTCAACACAACACATACTTACCATGGCCATCTAACTCATCGCCTACACTTTTGTGAACTGAAAATACAGTGGAATGCACATACACAACCCCCATCCTGAGTCAGTGGCAATCAGCCCACAGGTACAGTATGCAAATGATTGTCGAATGTGTGGACACAGACAAAGCACAGTCCAAAGTGACGCACAGGTTTATTACACAATCACTACATGTGAACTCCACAACAGATGGAAGGTAACCTCACGTGACAGTGAGCACAAAGTAACCAAGTGGTAAACAATGAAAGTCCAGGGGTGTGTGGCACATCATCGGTTTGACAATGACAACTTGCACTCTGTAACAGGAATCCTTGTTTCGGGGGTCACACGTGACCAAACAACAGCCAAAGGACCCTGTGAAGGACAGACATACAACACTATTAATATCACAAAATAACAGCATACATCTCCAATACACATGCCAAACACTAATCTTAAGATACGTGAACACAACCTAGAAATCATGTCAACACTGTTTGGGAGTACATACTAACTTGAAGGCCACATCACTGCAAGCATCCTGTCAAGTAGCACACAGCCACACACATGCAGCAACATTGCACCACCAGCACATATCAGGCCTTGACAAAACATAGACAACACATCACTGTATACCCACAATCATGTGAAAAAGTTTTTGATGAGCTGTGTCCGAACATCCCCCTCACCCTCATCATCACTGGCAACATGACCCAGAGCAGGATCCTCCATGGCTGGCGGCTGGCAGTCACCATCATCCTGGATGAGAGCCAACTCTTCCCTCACTGCCAGGTTGTGTAGCATGCAGCACACAATTATGATTTTGCATACCTTCTCAGGGGCATATGGGAGGGCCCCTCCTGTCCTGTCCAGGCAGCGGAATCTGCTTTTCAGTAGACCAAATGTCCGCTCTATCACTCTCCTGGTCCGCCCATGTGCCTCATTATAACGTATCTCCGCCGGTGTTCCTGAGGGGTGTCAGCAACCATGGCATGTTTGGGTATCCAGAGTCACCTACATACAAACAAACAAACATTTTATGGGTCTGAAAAGAGGTTGAAATAAAAATTTACCAAAAACACACAAGGGAAACAGATATTACACACCGACAAGACAGGCACGCTGGTTCTGCAGCTGTGTCATCATCGTTGGGATCCGACTATTCCGCATGATGTAAGCGTCGTGTGCTGAACCAGGGAAACGTGCACACACATGTGATATTGTCATGTCCGGCAGACATACCACCAGGGCATTAATGGAGTGAAAATGTTTTCTGTTCCGGTATGTCTGCTCATGTGCTTGTGGTGGTACCAAAGCCACATGTGTTCTATCTATGGAGCCTATGACATGTGGCATCCTTCCCAGTGCATAAAAGTCACTCTTTATGTCAGTGAATTGTCCTGGGGTTGGGAATTGGATGTACCGGTTCAGGAAATGCAACATCGCCTCCAAAACATCGCGAAGCACACGGCTGAACATGGTTTGTGACATCCCACCAGCAGAAGCCACAGTGTACTGGAAGGTACCGGTGGCAAAGAAGTGTAGGGCTGCCATCACCTTCACCTTGGGGGTCAGCGCTGATGGATATGTCCGGCCAGGTTGTAAATGTGGGGCCAACTGCTCCGCCAACTCCTCAATTAGTGGTCTGGTGAAGCGGTACCATCGGATGCAGTCACGTTCAGCCATGGTTGCAAGGTCTGGGAACGGTCTATGGACAGCTGGTCTCCTGCAGTACATAGGTGAGCAAAGAAAGATCGTCAGTTCCCCTACATATGTGACAATGACCATGCTAAATATCACATGCTACATCATAGCAAGACACAATTAATTGCTGTGTGTGCTGTTGGGCATGGACACATATGTCAGCTATGTGCCCCTCACCTGACATCTCAGCTCAACATGGTTACACAACAAGTGCAATGCTGCGCTGTGAACAATCTATGGGGTCTGTCAAAGTACATCTGCACAAATGTCACATACCAAACACACACCTCAGTGACTAGTAAGGATAGATGTGTTCCCCACATGACAGGTGCTTTTCAGTCACACACACAAGGATCTTGTAGTGCCACAAGGACACTGTAATGATGTAGCGTCTGATGTACACGTACCAACACACCCATGAAACCCACATGATGTGCTACCAGATTTGTTAGCAGGGCATACATGGATGTCTGTGACACACAGCAACTCACATGGCCAAATCACATGGATGTTGTAAACGATTGACATCTACCACATACAATCAGAGACATGTGTGTAGCACAATACGCACATACTGTGGATTAACTACACAATGGTAGCTCTGGGACACCCTGTGACACACAGTCCATTTCACCTATGAGTCAGGGTGTATGTAACATGTCATCACACAATGTGCACCTTGAACTGTGTACAGGCCTCGGGGTTTGATCTGCAAAGTTGTCACTCACAGTAGTGATGTGCCTCACACACAATGGTTTTTGTCCCCATTAAACATGGCACATCCTGGGAGTGTGTGCCACTAAGTTCCCCGTCCAATATGATATGTGGAGCCATATACCCACACATGTTATGAAGCCTGAAATGTTATTCCATATACTGTGTGACAGGCTGTATGTTTGTTGTAGAGCACCCGAGTCCCTGCCAAGATATTGTGTGTGGCATCCTTTGGCTATTGACTGTAATGGTGACAGACGCGGGTGAGATTTCAAGAGACGCGTCATTCACTTAGGGTCCGAACCGGGCGTACGCATTGGCTATTGACTGCAATGGAGACGGATGAGTGTGAGTTTTCATAAGACGCATCGTACAGTTACAGACCGAGCCGGGCGCACGCATTGGGTATTGACTGCAATGGCGACGGATGCGTGTGCGTTTTCAAAAGACGCGTCGTACAGTTACGGACCGAGCCGGGCGCACGCATTGGCTATTGACTGCAATGGAGACGGATGCGTGTGAGTATTCAAAAGACGCGTCGTACATTTACGGACCGAGCCGGGCGCACGCATTGGCTCTTGACTGTCATGGAGACGGACGCGGTTTTGATACTTGTACAAATCGCGTTCAAAAAATTCCGTTGGCACCCAACAACAATGTATCAAAGTCAATGGTGTCATGATGGGGAATATTTGAACGATGCGGAAGCCTTGTACGAAGCGTGCAATGCAATGGATTGGCTAATTTAATAAAAAGCGAACGTCTCGGACCTATTGCTTTGGACGCATGGGACTGATTCTGCCTCTGCAGCACAGATATAAGGCTGTCTGTTCCCCAGAGACTTCACTTGCCTGCACTACATGCTACAGGACTACATCTACCACTACCACTGCTGCTGTCTCTGCATCCTCTGGCTACTGCAATGGCACGTACTGTGGAGAGGGCCCCAGCATTCACTGAGGAGGAGAACCAGGCCCTGCTGGACAGCCTCCTGCCACAGTACAGCAAGCTGTATGGGAAACCAGGGGAGCAGGTGAGTGTGCAGTCCACTGCCTTTATAATTGTGCAGGTTGTCTGAGTAGCACTACTAGCATTGTGTTCACCAAGGGCAAGCATGCTCACTGAGTAATTGTAAGTCTCCAAGTGTGTAGAAACAAGTAATGTACAGGTGCAGTTTCTAAGAAATAGCATTTTGTATTTGCTTTGGATTAACATGCACTGTTATCATGTTGTCAATGCTGGCTTGCACACAGGACAACTGCCCATGTCCATAGTTGCACTCCCTGTTTCCATCATATGCACTTCAGCAAATGACATGTATGTCCAACTGTGTGATGAACAGACATGTTGCATGTGTGGCAATGGTGTCTAACTTTGCCATCCATGCAGGTTGATGCCCATCAGAAGCAGGAGATTTGGCAGACCATCGTCCGGGCAGTAAGATCTGTGGGGGTCGTCAAACGCCACATCCGCCACTGACAGAAGAGGTGGCAGGACCTTCGTGGCTGGACAGCCAGAGACCTGCTGAAGCTTTCACCTCCACGCAAACGGGGCGGACGACGGACACTGACCCCCCATATGCTCCGGATACTGACGGTGGTCTTCCCTGACCTGGATGGGCAGTTGAAGGACAGACAGCAGCAAGGAGGGGGTATGTTCATGCCTTTTTGGTGAACTATGTCTAACATGCAATTTGCACCCCTTCAGCCTGGTAACACTCCCACAGTTCGTCTGTCTGCTGAGACAAGACTCATGTGGCTAAATTTGGTGATGCCCCATTCTCATCTGATAACCAGGTGTGTCCCTTTCGGTCTGTGACTTGTGTCACTTGGGTTGTGTGTTCTTGCTGTTGTCCAAGGTTGATGTTGGGAACAGCATCTGCTACAGGTGCATTGATTTGGGCTTCATGAGTGGGGCTATTGTTTGACGTGTGTCAGCACATTGACAGAAATCTGACCTGTACTCTGTGTGGGCCATACATAAATGTTGTAATTGCTGACCTGGGTCACCATAGGTGTCTGAGGTATTTACCACACACCCATGCAGCAGGTAAGACCAATGTTGGGGCCTCAGAGGAATGAAATACATGCGTGTAACTAATGCATAGCCACCTGCCAAGTGTTCCTGGTAATCCCATGTTGCACATGGTCCAGGACAGGTATGGCAAATCCAGCCATCCGAGACACTCTGTCCTCCTAATCCTGGGTGTCATCCAACATCATGACCATTGCGAAATGTGCAATCAGGTGTCTGACTCTGTGTCATTGTGGACTGGCATAGCTTTTTGGACTTCAAGAGTGGTAAAATGTTTATAATGGACTGACATCTGATTTGTGGCTGTTGGATCTGCACATAGGGTAAAACATATGTGTGTAATCACTGGACTGTGCCTAATGGTGGATTCCACATTAATGTGCAAGCAGCTTTACTTTGTTCTCGTCAGCCTGTGATGTGTTCATGTATACTGATTTGTGTTTTCACACACTCAAATGTCTCATTTGGATAACGTGTGATCATCAGATTCTTTCTAATGTGGGTAGCATGGGGTGTACATGTGTACTTGACCACTACAGAGCTTGCATTCCCCGCAAAAACATGAGTGTGACACGGTGCAGACTGTTGTTTTTGGATGCACTGCCCCTGTGACAGGAGCCAGTAATGACTCATTGGCCAGACAGGCCTGTGGCATGGTGTACCACATGCCAATCTGGAGCCTGCAGTATTGTCAGTTGTCCTGCATGAACTCCATTGTAGCATTGACTATCAAGACATGAGGCCATCATGGTGTCTGGGGATGGAAGCATATCCATCATATCAACAATGTCTATGGCCAGCCCATTTACTGACACAAATACTGAGTCACTGGCAGGAGATGGGATATGTGTGTAATGACACATTACACTCACAATCCTTGCAGACAAGAAAACTGGCAATGTGGTGCATGTTTGCACATATAATTAGTGAGATCATACATGCACCAGACAGATGGGTCCATTGCCAGGATGGCTACGAGGAGCATGGTTGACTGGCAGACTGACAAGTGCCTGGTTCACATATGTGTCATTCATTTAAGCAATGATTTTCTGATAATGCCAGGGCTTGCTCTGTGATGTGCTGCAATTACAGTCATGTGTCAAGTCAATACAGGTGACTAATGTGATTCTGTTTTTCCTCCTTGTTTATAGCATCATCTACGGCTACTGGAGGAGACTGCTCCACGGACCAAGAGGAGGCGCAGAGCCAGACTGGGTCCGCTGTGGATGAGGCGGAGGGACCCAGTGGCACGGAGGGTGAGGGGAGCCACACTGAGGTACACTCAGCAACAACCACCTCAGCTGAGGAACACTCCAGCTCCAGTGAGGACTCCCTTGTGGAGGCAGGTGTTACAGGACCACAGGCCACAACTAGCGAGTCTGTCCCCGCCACCGCCACCATCTCCACCCTCCCAGCTGCTCCCATCCCAGATGTCCGTGGAGCCTCCCGTGTTAGGGAGCACGTCTCCTTCAGTCCAGGCATCGCACCCCCTGCCTCTGTCTCCCCTGCTGCCCTGAGTGTGGAGTCTGTGGACTTGCTGAAGCAGATCCATGTGGGGCAGACATTGATGCTGAGTGTCCTCCATGCTCACACCGGTCTATTGACACAATTGGTGTAATTCATGGAGGGCATCTCAGCAAACATGTCTGCCCTACAGCGGACCAATCAGTCAATGGCCTCCTCACTGACGGCAGCAGTGTCCCTCCTCCAACAGTCCCTCACCCCTCCTACCTCTGCCCCATCCACAATCCCCACTACCCTACCTGCCAAACGCACTCTCACACAGGCACATGCACGCACAACAACAGACACAAGCAGCACACAGCAATGTCAGTCCAAGGCAAAACGCACAAGCACGCACACTCAGGGGACTGATGGCACACACACAGGGGATAGGGTACAGACACACAGACAGGCATCCACAATGACTCCGCAGTCCTCAGATACCTCTCCCTCCAAAACCCCTTCCCTTGACTCACCTGCAACCCCCCCTACCCAGAAGGTCTTCCTCTGTGACCTTGGCCTCTTCCCCACAGATCCATCAGGTCCAACTCACAAGGGGAAGAGGAAGTCACCACACACAGAGGGTAGACCCCCACCCACCCACACACACACCCTGCCCCAGGAGCAGGAACACTGAGGCCCCCACATGCAAATCCCCCAGGACCAGGAAGAGCAAGACCCCACCACAATCCCGCACTCCCACCACACAGTCTCCATCCTCCAACCCCCAGGCCACCACTCCTAGGGTTCCCACGCCACACCCTGCCCCAGGTTCCCCCACACACAGGTACACCATCCCCAAAATGATTAGGCCCTCCCCCCTTCCACATGCACTTCCACACCAACCTCACACCGTCACCCTGTTCCTACGACTGCTGTGGAGACCGTGTCCCCCCCATCTGACCTACCCACTTCATCTGAGCCCCAAACAACACCTTTGGACATTGGCACTGCAGTGGAGACCCCGTCCACTCCGTCTGACTTGGGCACTGCAGTGGTGACGGTGCCCACTGTATCAGACACATCCACTGCAGTTGCCACTGACACTTCTGCACCCACCACACCTCCCCTGCCCCATATTGCTATCACCTGATCCTGTCCCTGTGGTGCCTGGCCTGCCCCTATGTATGCCCCTCCAAGGGGAGATGTCCCCTGGCTGTAGCAGTGCAGGCAAGCAATGTGTGACGAGTAGTCATATGTCACACGAAACGGACAATTGCGATGGACTGGCCATTGGCCTTTGGATTGATCATGGTATCAAGATGTTTATTTTTGCAAGCTGAATAAAGCTAATTTTTGTTATTTGCTAGTTTTGCATTTAATGTACATGATGTTGCTGATGAGTGTCATTAAGTTGCTGTTGCTATTGTGTTTGTTGAAAATAAGTGATTTGGTGATGGGATGGACTGCATGTGATCCATGGTATATGTGTCACTTTCAGTATGTAGCCATGTCATCCTTTGCTCCAAATTGAGGTAGTCATGATCCCAATAATTTGGCACAGGGAGTGTCACCTTCTTTTCACAACTTCACATCTTTGGCTTACACTGTTGCACATATGTTGGGCTTAGATTTGTGCACAGTGTACTTTTTCCTGACTGTGGGCCCATCTCCACTGGACATGCAGATTAGTGCATCAATGATGACCAAGTCATCTGTGTCATCAGTGCAACTTGCTATACATGTGTTTTGATGTTGTGCAGATGACTTAAGAGTCACTCCTGTACACAAGCTGATGTGACCAGATCTTTCAGGGTGTTGTAATTGTTGGCTCACTGACCACGTTTTATGCTGACATGACAGAGCCCTGCACAGACAACGTTTGGCACAGCTGACCTTACACATGAGTGGAGTCACCTCATGGCAGTGTGTTATTCCGTGACATTGACTGAGCCCATGTTGTGTGTTCTGTGAGCATGTCTCTGTGGGTTCCCTTCCCTTTTTCTACACAGCCTATATTCCCTGCAGATGTTCCTGTTTGTGATGCTTGCTGAGTTGTCCTGTGTTTATCCAACATCTTTGACCTAGGTTTTCTGGGATGTAGGTGCATGGAAAACTACTGGTCATTAGGGTGTCATCCGTTGGTGTGTTTGATGTAAGGGCCTGGAATGTGGGCAAACGCACATGGGACATATTCAGGATTCCCCAAGGCACTTTTGTGTTTCCAACATCAGGTTGTTTTCACTATGTGGTGTCTTTCTGTGACTGGGCCACTTGTATGTGTGTGTGACTGCTCACACTCATCAGATCCTAGCCTTCAATGTTGGATGATGTCACCATGTGTTCTTTGTGGGTCTCCTAGGGCTCTTCATTGGTCTGGGACTGTGACAGGGATCCCAATGTGTCTGATACGTTTCACGTCATGCTCATGTACCTCATACTATGCAGTGTGGAAGACATTCACAAGGGTTGTTGACTGGCCATGTGTGATGAGTTTGTATACCTTAGATCCCCCCTCCACCCCTGGGATTGTCATAGGTTACCAGTCCATGTGGGCTTAGCTGATGCACATTGGTGCAGATCAAGGTGTGTGGTATTGAGAGTGGGCAAATGTGAGTTGTCTCATGTCTAGGCCCCTACCTACATAGTGGCCATAAATTACAGGCCATGCCCAGTGAGTTTTTTGTGTGTGAGTGTGATGGAAGTTGGTCTGTCATGACATGACACAGTGCGCACATGTGACTGTGCTCCACAGTATGGGCAACATCCAAATTTGTCATCACAGAGGGATAATCATACAGGCTACTGTCACCACAACGTAGGGTCCTTGTGGGTACTGATGGATTGGGTCTGTCTCTTGCTGTGTTGGTTGCTGTTCCGCCCAGCTTATGTCACATCAGTCTGTTGTGAACCCACTCATCTAACAATGCCTGATTGCCCACAAATAGGTATCCAATTCATGAGATACTTCTGGATTGCACTGTGTAAACATATGTTTCATTGGAGTTCAGCCCCACATCATGTGTGTCTTACTAGCCGGGGTACACTGAGACACACACACACATGTTGTGTTCAATATGCAGTGTGAGGCTGGCTGGTTGTGTTTGTGCATCTGCACCCATGCATTGGCATAGCTTTTGTGGGCCATTGGCTGGATGTTGGTTGTAGGTTTTTTCCTACTGTCCCTGGGACTCCTACCTCATCCGTCTGCACATTCATCATGGTTAGTATGTCCCATTGCTGCCATGGTATGGGACATGATCACCTAAAAGCTGCAGTCTCCACAGGATTCCTTAGTATGTGTGTCTGTTAGTGAACATATGTGTGTATGCATTATGATGGTCACTTCTTACATTGTCTAATTGGACATTGGAGGCATTGTCAGCCCCCATGTGCGATGCTTTTCTGCACATGGCAGAGGGTTTTTTGGACGACACAAAAATCTTTCACTCAACAGTTCTATGTTTGTTTGCAATACAACCACTACTTTGCCACTACATTGCTTGTGGTGTTAGGACCAGGAATCATACATGCTGGTTTGCAGATGCTGGTATTTTTAAGTCCGCTCTCACCTTTCAGTCACTGTAGTGAGGGGGGGTTAAACCCCATTACCACAATGTTCCTGATATGCTGGAGTTTTGGACCCCACACTCACCTTTTGGTCACTGTAGTGAGGGGGGGTTAAACCGCATTACCACAATGTTCCAGATTTGCTGGAGTTTTGGACCCCACATTCACCTTTTGGTCACTGTGGTGAGGGGGGGTTTAACTCCATTACCACAATGTTCCAGATTTGCTGGAGTTTTAGACCCCACATTCACCTTTTGGTCACTGTGGTGAGGGGGGTTAAACCCTATTACCACAATGTTCCTGATATGCTGGAGTTTTGGACCCCACACTCACCTTTTGGTCACTGTAGTGAGGGGGGTTAAACCGCATTACCACAATGTTCCAGATTTGCTGGAGTTTTGGACCCCACATTCACCTTTTGGTCACTGTGGTGAGGGGGGGGTTTAACTCCATTACCACAATGTTCCTGATATGCTGGAGTTTTGGACCCCACACTCACCTTTTGGTCACTGTAGTGATGTGGGGTTAAACCCCATTATCACAATGTTCCAGATTTGCTGGAGTTTTGGACCCCACATTCACCTTTTGGTCACTGTGGTGAGGGGGTTTAACCCCATTACCACAATGTTCCAGATTTGCTGAAGTTTTGGACCCCACATTCACCTTTTGGTCACTGTGGTGAGGGGGTTTAACCCCATTACCACAATGTTCCAGATTTGCTGGAGTTTTGGACCCCACATTCACCTTTTGGTCACTGTGGTGAGGGGGTTTAACCCCATTACCACAATGTTCCTGATATGCTGGTGTTTGGACCCCACACTCACCTTTTGGTCACTGTAGTGAGGGGGGTCAAACCCCATTCCCACAATGTTCCTGAAAATGCTTGGGGTTTGAGCCCCACATTCACCTTTTGGTCACAACTGTGATGGGAGTTACAGTATGTGTTCCCTTTCAGTGTCACTGCTGCAGGCAGTTTCCACACAATACACAATCTTGCCATGATGGTAGGGGGGTGTGTTTGGCCTACAACCCCTATGGGTGGGAATGCTAGTGGTGTTAGCCATCCCCCCCTATGAGTAGGGACTACTGGTAGTGATAGTAACACCCCCTATGAGTAGGGACTGCTGGTAGTGATAGCCATCAAGCCCCCTATGGGTAGGGACTACTGGTAGTGATAGCCATCCCCCTCCTTTGAGTAGGGACTGCTGGTAGTGATAGTCATCCACCCCCTATGGGCTAGACAATGCTGGTAGTGATAGCCATCCCGCCTATGAGTAGGGACTACTGGTAGTGATAGTCATCCACCCCCCTATGAGTAGGGACTACTGGTAGGGATAGTCACCCACCCCCCTATGAGTAGGGACTGCTGGTAGTGATATCCATCCACCCCCCTATGGGCTAGACAATGTTGGTAGTGATAGCCATCCCCCCCTATGAGTAGGGACTACTGGTAGTGATAGTCATCCCCCTATGAGTAGGGACTGCTGGTAGTGATAGCCATCCACCCCCTATGGGCTAGACAATGCTTGTAGTGATAGCCATCCCCCCTATGAGTAGGGACTACTGGTAGTGATAGTCATCCACCCCCTATGAGTAGGGACTACTGGTAGGGATAGTCACCCACCTCCCTATGAGTAGGGACTGCTGGTAGTGATAGCCATCCACCCCCTATGGGCTAGACAATGTTGGTAGTGATAGCCATCCCTCCTATGAGTAGGGACTACTGGTAGTGATCGTCATCCACCCCCCTATGAGTAGGGACTACTGGTAGGGATAGTCACCCACCCCCTATGGGTAGGGACTGCTGGTAGTGATAGCCATCCAGCCCCCTATGGGCTAGACAATGCTGGTAGTGGTAGCCATCCACCCCCTATGGGTGGGGACTACTGGTAGTGATAGCCATCCTGACCCTATGAGTAGGGACTGCTGGTAGTGATAGCCATCAAGCCCCTTATGGGCTGGGCAATGCTGGTAGTGGTAGCCATCCCCCCCTATGGGTGGGGACTACTGGTGGTGATAGCCATCCCCCACCCTATGAGTAGGGACTGCTGGTAGTGATAGCCACCCACCCCCCTATGGGCTGGACAATGTTGGTAGTGATAGCCATCCCCCCTATGAGTAGGGACTACTGGTAGTGATAGTCATCCACCCCCTATGAGTAGGGACTACTGGTAGGGATAGTCACCCACCCCCCTATGGGTAGGGACTGCTGGTAGTGATAGCCATCCAGCCCCCTATGGGTTAGACAATGCTGGTAGTGGTAGCTATCCACCCCCTATGGGTGGGGACTACTGGTAGTGATAGCCATCCCCCACCCTATGAGTAGGAACTGCTGGTAGTGATAGCCATCAAGCCCCCTATGGGCTGGACAATGCTGGTAGTGGTAGCCATCCAACCCCTATGGGTTGGGCAATGCTGGTGGAGAGGGATATTCACCCCCTATGTGTGCGTTGCATTTCGCTGGTTCGTGACATTTGTTTGTGTGGTGGGTGTTTGACTTACCGTCTGCGACGTACGCGTCGGTTCCTGTTGTTGATCCGGTCATAGATGTACAGTACAGGGATGACCTGCGCGATCGGATTCATGGTTGGTTTGTCTCATAGGCGTTGATCGGTGGTTCGTCTCGTAGGCGTAGATCGTGTTGTGGCACGAATCGTACCTGAAATACTGCTCTTCTGGATGCTGTGACGTGCTGGAGGTGGCGACCTGTTCGGCGCGTAGGACGTACGCATCGTACTTGGCTGGCCGGAAACTGCTGTGGAAATGCTTCCGGGCGACTCTATTCAGCATTTACGGATCCGGCTCGTACGGGAAATGTAGCTGGAATCGGAGCGTACGTGTCGGTCGGGATTTGGACACATTTGCGCATCGTACTTCATCGTTCGGACGGACCGGCTCCCGGAACGAGTCGGTCGTAAGGTAACGCTACGGACAGCTCTCGGAGGGCTGTCCGAGCGAGATCGGAATCGGCCCCTTAGTGTGAACAGGCCTATTCATGGTCACAAAGAGCCGACAAATTTCATGAGAGGCTCACTGAGGCAATAATAAGGGTTTAGGGCCTGAAGATCGCCTCTTGGGGTGAGGAAATCACTCTAGCAAGGCTCAGACAGGTACGGTTGGAGATCCAGACAGGTCCAGTGCAGCAGGGTCAACTGGACAGTTGCAGGGAAGCCTCTGGAGCTTGTTGAGTCCCTGTAGATCAGAACAGTTGGTCACTTCAGCCTGGAATGGAGCGTTCAGGTCACTTCAGCCTGGAATCAATCAATCAATCAATCAATCAATTATGTCACTTATAAAGCGCACTACATACCCGCGAGGGTCTCAAGGCGCTGGGGGAAGAGGGGGGTGGTGCTGCTACTGATCGAAGAGCCAGGTCTTGAGGAGTCTTCTGAAGGCCAGTAGGTCTTGGGTCTGTCGGAGGTTGGTGGGGAGGGTGTTCCAGGTCTTGGCGGCGAGGTGGGAAAAGGATCTGCCACCGGCGGTCGTTTTCCGGATGCGGGGACTGTGGCGAGGGCGAGGCTGGTCGAGCGGAGCTGGCGGGTGGGGGTGTAGAAGCTGAGTCGTCTGTTGAGGTAGGCTGGTCCGGAGTTGTGCAGTGCTTTGTGTGCGTGGGTGAGGAGCTTGAAGGTTATCCTCTTGTTGACAGGGAGCCAGTGCAGGTCTCTCAGGTGGGGTGTGATGTGGCTGCGTCGGGGATGTCGAGGATAAGATGTGCAGAGGCGTTCTGGATGCGTTGCAGCCGTCTCAGGAGCTTAGCCGTCGTTCCTGCGTAGAGGGCGTTTCCGTAGTCCAGCCTGCTGGTGACGAGGGCCTGGGTGACTGTTTTTCTTGTTTCGGTGGGGATCCACTTGAAGATCCTGCGGAGCATTCGGAGGATGTTGAAGCAGGATGAGGAAACGGCGTTGACCTGCTTAGTCATGGAGAGGGTGGGGTCGAGGATGACCCCTAGGTTGCGTACGTGGTCGGTGGGTGGCGGGGCTGTTCCCAGTGATGTTGGCCACCAGGAGTCGTCCCAGGGTGAAGGGTTGGAACCAAGGATGAGGACCTCCGTCTTGTCCGAGTTCAGCTTCAGGCGGCTGGTCCTCATCCATTCGGCGACGGCCTTCATTCCTTCGTGGAGGTGGGCTTTGGCGGTGTGAGGGTCTTTGGTGAGGGAGAGGATCAGCTGGGTGTCGTCGGCGTAGGAGATGATGTTGAGGTTGTGCTGTCGGGCGACGTGGGCGAGGGGTGCTATGTAGATGTTGAACAGCGTTGGGCTGAGGGAGGAGCCTTGGGGTACGCCGCAGATGATCTTGGTGGCCTTGGATCGGAATTGGGTGAGGCGGACGCTTTGTGTTCTGCCGGAAAGGAAGGATGTGGTCCAGTCCAGGGCCTTCTCTTGGATCCCGGCGTCGTGAAGGCGTGTTCGTAGTGTGTGGTGGCAGACCGTGTCGAAGGCGGCTGATAGGTCCAGGAGGATGAGGGCTGCTGTTTCTCCGTTGTCTAGCAGGGTCCTGATGTCATCGGTGGCGGCGATGAGGGCGGTTTCGGTGCTGTGGTTGCTGCGGAAGCCGGACTGGGAAGGGTCCAGGATGTTGTTCTCCTCGAGGTAGCGGGTCAGTTGTTTGTTGACGATTTTCTCGGTGACCTTCGCGGGGAACGGGAGCAGAGAGATGGGTCGGAAGTTCTTGAGGTCCTTGGGGTCTGCCTTGGGTTTCTTGAGTAAGGCGGTGATCTCGGCGTGCTTCCAGCTTTCCGGGAAGGTTGCTGTCTCGAAGGAGATGTTGATTATTTTCCGGAGATGGGGCGCGATGGCTGTACTGGCTTTGTTGAAGATGTGGTGAGGGCACGGGTCTAGCGGTGAACCGGAGTGGATGGTGTTCATGATCTCGCTGGTGTCCTCGTCGTTGATGTTGGTCCAGGAGAGCAGGCGGTTGGTGGTTGTGGGGGCAGTGGTCTTGGTGGTTGACGGGGCGGTCGTGGTGTTGAAGCTGTCGTGGATGTCGGCGATTTTGCGGTGGAAGAAGGTGGCCAGTGAGTCGCACAGGTCTCGTGATGGCTGGATGTCGTTGGTGTTGGAGCTGGGGTTGGAGAGTTCCTTCATGATGTTGAAGAGCTCTTTGCTGTTGTGTGCGTTGTTGTCTAGGCGGTCTTTGAGTGAGGCCCTTTTGGCGGATCTGATGAGGTGATGGTGACTGCGGGTGGCGCTCTTGTGGGCGGCGTAGCTGTCCGCTGTCCGTTCCTGGAGCCAGATCTTCTCCAGTTTTCGGCATGTTCGTTTGGAGGCCTGGAGGTCTTCGGTGAACCAGGTGGCTTTCTTGCTGGTGTGGCTGTTGGGCGGATTCTTGAGCGGGGCGAGGGTGTTGGCGCAGTCGTCGATCCACTGTCTG
The DNA here is from genome assembly GCA_963921515.1 of Calotriton arnoldi. Lineage (NCBI taxonomy): Eukaryota > Metazoa > Chordata > Amphibia > Caudata > Salamandridae > Calotriton > Calotriton arnoldi. Next base: position 26,466 of record CAWUFW010017068.1, read on the forward strand.
AGGTTGCGGGCGGCGGTGTCGGGGTCGGAGGGTTCGGCGGGTGGGCTCAGGGCGAGGTTGTGGTTAGCTGGTCTTCCGTGACTCTGCTCCAGCAGCGGCGAGGCATTTGTTCGGTGCGGTGGTGCGTGGTGGGCTTCCTGTAGGTGAAGTGGATGCAGTGGTGATCAGTCCAGTGGGGTTCGGAGGTGTGGTTGAAGGAGACGTGTGGGCTTGCGGAAAAGATGGAGTCGAGCGTGTGGCCGGCGGCGTGGGTGGGTGTAGTCACGAGCTGTCTGAGTCCGAGGGTGGCGAGGTTGTCGATCAGGGTGGTGGAGTTGGTGTCCCTGTTGTTCTCGAGGTGGAAGTTCAGGTCCCCGAGGAGGATGTAGTCCGTGGAGGCGATGGCGTGTGTGCTGATGAAGTCAGCGATGGAATCGCTGAACTGTGGTCGGGGTCCGGGGGTCTGTAGATGAGGGTTCCTCTGAGGGTGGTGTTGGGATCGGTGTGGATCTGGAAGTGCATGTGTTCGGCGGTGCTGAGGGTGTCGTTGGTGTTGGTTGAGACTCTGAGGGTGTTCCTGTGGACGATGGCGATGCCTCCTCCGACTCCGTTGGTGCGGTCCCTGGGGGTGATCTTGTATCCGTCCGGGATGGCAATGGCGATGTCGGGGGCTGAAGCGGGATTCAGCCAGGTCTCCGTCAGGAATGCGACGTCTGGGGAGGTTGAGTCGAGAAGGTCCCAGAGTTCGATGGCGTGTTTGCGGGCGGAGCGGGTGTTGAGGAGGATGCATCTGAGGTAGTTGGGTTCTTTCCTGGGCGGTGGTTTGGCGGGGCGGGTGCTGGCGAAGCTGCAGTTCCGGCAGGTGAAGGGCCCTTGGGTGCGCTTCGGGGTGGCCTGGTAGCAGGCGTGATCTTTCCGGGGTTGAGTGCGTGGAGGGTGCTGGCGTCGTATCGGCGTCTGTTGATGTGGTGGGCGCGGGGGATGCCCGGACCAGGGGGTCTGGCGCTGGGCGCGGTCACGGCACGGACGGGCGCAGACGGGCTTGCCTTAGGCGCGCCAGCGGCGCGCCAGCGGCGCGGCCGCGCAGCGGCCGCCATAAATGGGGAGGTGAGAGGGAGGAGCATGGAATGGGGCAGCGGATGGGCAGTGAGGGGGCAGGGCCGCAGGCGCAGCGGCGGGAAACAGGCACAGAAGGGAAAGCGAGCACAATCAGGGCCTCAAGGGGGCACAGAAAGGAAAAAAACCGAGCACAATGAGGGGCAGCAAGGGGGCACAGAAAGGAAAAAACTAGCACAATGAGGGGCAACAAGGGGGCACAGAAAGGAAAAAACGAGCACAATCAGGGGCAGCAAGGGGGCACAGAAAGGGGAAAAAAAAACAAAAAACGAGCACAATCAGGGGCAGCAAGGGGGCACAGAAAGGAAAAAACTAGCACAATGAGGGGCAGCAAGGGGGCACAGAAAGGAAAAACGAGCACAATCAGGGGCAGCAAGGGGGCACAGAAAGGAAAAAACGAGCACAATCAGGGGCAGCAAGGGGGCACAGAAAGGAAAACGAGCACAATCAGAGGCAGCAAGGGGGCACAGAAAGGAAAAAACGAGCACAATCAGAGGCAGCAAGGGGGCACAGAAAGGAAAAAACGAGCACAATCAGGGGCAGCAAGGGGGCACAGAAAGGAAAAAACAAGCACAATCAGGGGCAGCAAGGGGGGCACAGAAAGGAAAAAACGAGCACAATCAGGGGCAGCAGCAGGGCACACAGACGGAGCTGTGTGGTGGGGGAGCGACCTACCAGTCAAGGTCAGGGGTGGAGCGTTCAGGTCCAGTCTTCCTTCCCAGCAAGCAGGACAGCAGGTACTAGGGCAGCAGAGTAGCAGGGTAGCAAAGAAGTCCCTATTCTCTACTATCACAGGTTGAGGAATGAACTGAAGAGTTGAGCCTGAGGGTCCAATATTTATACTTGGTGGCAGCTTTGAAGTGTGAGAGGTTTCTAGAAGCTTCTACCTTAGAGGTGTTTGCCACCGGATTCAAGCTAGCCTGGCTGGCATGGGATGTCACTCTAAAACCGGTCCCAGAATGCTTGATTCCATTCCAGGGAAGACCTGACTTGACAGTTTGGGCTGGACTGTTCACATGAGGAACTGGGTCAAGACTGATTTGCACATGGCTGAGTCTGAACTGGGGTGGCAAAGTGAGCTAAAGAACAATGATGGATTCAACCCAGATCAAATAGTGACTGGGGGTGAGTGTCTGAAAAGTTTTGGTAATCCGTCCATCGTCTCCTTGTGTTTGCTTTGTTAGCCCTCAGTTGGCAGGGTATGCCCAGATGTGAGTCCCTCAATCACTTTCCCATGGGATTCAAGCTAGCCTGGCTGATGAGGGGTGTTACCTCGAATTCAGTGCCAGGATGCTTGTTTCTGGTCCAGGGAGGATCTGGCCTGGCAGTTCAGGCTGGACTGTTCTCATGGGAAACAGGGTCAAGACTGATTTGCATTTGGCTTTTTCTAAACTGGAATGGCGTGGCTTGCAAAAAAACAATGGATTTAACCCAGATCTGTGACTGGGGGTGAATGATTGGCTCAGCATTCCCTCCATCATTTGTTCTTTTTGCAACTTTCTGAAAGTTGGCATTTTCAGTACTGTGACTTAAAAATGTAACTTTACCATTAAAGAGGGTTTTAAATTACAATTATTTAGACAACAAACTTGACTTCCCTGCGTGCTCCAAATTGAAAGTCAGCATTTATTAAATGTAATAAAGTAACCCAGTGTTATCCTATTAGAGAGATAGGCCATGCAGTAGTGAAAAATGAATTTAAGAGATTTTCACTACCAGGGCATATAAAACTTAAAAGTACCTGTCCTTAAATTTTTTTTAAATACACTGCACCCTGCCATCTGGACTGTTTATGGCTAACCCCATGGGTCATCCATATATATTAAAAAGGAAGGTTTGTGCCTGGTAAAAAGGTTTATTTTGGTAGGTTGAAATGGCTTTTAAAACTTGACTCACAGGCTGCAATGGCAGGCCTGAGACATGTTTTAAGGTGCTGCTTAAGTGGGTGGCACAATAAGTGCTGCAGGCCCACTAGTAACTGTTAGACCTGTCAGCCTTAAGATGGTCTTCCCCCAAACGTTTCTCCTGTTTGCCTCACTCTTTGCTGAACTGTTTTTATTGGTTGTATGACTCTGGGCACGTTACCACTTCTACTTCTAACCAGTCCTATAGTGCATGTGCTTGCTCTCCTAAACATGGTGACATTGGTTTATCCACAATTGTCATATTTAATTTACTTATAAGTCCCTACTAAAGTGCACCATATGTGCCCAGGGCCTTTAAATTAAATACTACTACTTGAACTGCAACACTGATCACCTTCAGGAAGACCCTCAAGACCTGGCTCTTTGGCTAAACAGATCTGCGGACCCCCCCCCCCTCAGCGCCTTGAGACCCTCACGGGTGAGTAGCGCGCTTACAATTCCCTGATTGATTGATTGATTGATTGTGCCACCCACTTAAGTAGCCCTTTAAACTTGTCTCAAGCCTTGGCAACTTGGCATTTACAACCCCTTCTCAAGTCTTTAAACTCCTCTATTATTACACATAAGTTACCACTATGGTAGGCCCTAGGTAACCCACAGGATAGGATGCTGTGTAACGAACATTTTGGACATGTGCTTTTAAGCTTTACATGTCCTGGTAGTGAAAAACTTTCACACTCGTTTTTCACTATTGTGAGGCCTACCCTACTAATAAGTTAACATTGGGGATTTCTTATTGCATCGGACTGAACCTTTCTGGGTCTTGATTGGACTTCTTTGATGTAATGCCCGAGACTGAACAAGACACACGCAGATGAGAGATGGGAGGATGGTGAGCGTCTTGGTGGCTGCGGCTTGTGGTGGAGGCTGGGAAGTCTGCAGCCCTTTCCAACATCCCAGCGCCACAGCACTACACGTTGCTCTGCACTGTGCATCCTCCCGCGGACTGGATCCAGTGGCCAGGGCCCCAAATGAGGGTGTGGTTCCCCTCCATTCCAACACTGGCACATTGCGATCGCACGATGGTCTCTATGGGTGTGTGATTTGTGGTTCTGTGCAGTGGTCCAGTGGAGCCGCAGGTGGTGGACCGTTTGGCACCTCTGCACTCGCTCTCACCACCTGGTGCTGAGTGTGGCTTGCCCTTTTGAGCACAATGGATTTGTGTTCTGGTGGACGATTTGATGGCCCTAGCCCGGGGAGCATCCCGCCATGTTGTGATGTGCCAGGACTGCCTGCATTTCTGTCCTCGCCCCCCACTGTGGTGTGAGACGAACTGTTATCTGGGCGTTGTGGTCCTACCCACGCAGAACTCTATCGAGGTGAGCAAGGAGTCAACTGCTGACCGGAAACAAGGTCTTTTTGTCTGATTTCACCCTTTCACTTTGGGCTACTTCCCAGTAGGAAGGATTGGGCTACTTCATCAGCAGACATCAAGTCTGTTCTACTTCTTCAATAGAATTGTGTTTTTGGGCTACTTCTTTAGTAGGTTTTCTGTTTCCGGGCTACCTCTTAAATGGATTCATGCTTTGGACTTCTTCAGTAGGATTTCCATCAATCACTAGTTTCTGTCTGCATTTGGGCAAACTCTACAGCTGTAGTGTATTTTTGGCTACTTCCTCAGTAGGACTCTGGCAAAACACCAGTTTCCGTCTACTGTTTGGGCTACCTCTGCAGTGGAGTTGCATCTGGGCCACTTCAGGAGAGGATTTCTACCAATTACTAGTCTCACTAATACCCTATGGCTTGGCGGTGACTTCTGCCTCTCATATGCCAAAAAAGATTAACTCAATGCTTGCCACTGATTTACATCAGGACTTGGCACTGAATGCCTACACTATTACTAGCTTGCACGTTTAGTATGTTTCTACACTTATACTGTCACACATGCCTATAAGACGATTCCCTTATCCTACTCCAAGATTAATTGTATGCTTAATCATATTTATGTCAGACCTGGATATTTTATGCACACATCGTTTCTTGCAGAGTTAACAAGATTTCTTTCTGCATACTATTACAAATGCCTAAAAGATGATACTATCTACCATATGGCATTTGTCGTTCCCTACTCATACACTAGGATTTCATTACGATGCTGCTGCCTACTGCCTACATTGTGACCTTTACCTATCCTACCTCGTACCGCCAGCAGTGACCCTGCTGGTGTGATGCTTATTAGTCCATATCTTGGTATTTTACACCTGCATCATTATCTGCGACTTTACTGTGTTTCTTTACACATACTGCTAAATATGCTTGTAGGGTGATTTTACCTTTCTTACACCAACACTGGTGCCCTATGCATGCATTGTGTTTTCAAGTTGATGCTGCTATCTAGTGCCTACCTACCATAGGCTTGATCATATTTACGCCAGAGCTTGATATTGTATGCCTACATCATTGCTTTGTGCTTTTACTATATTTCTTTGTGCATACTGCTATATTTGGCTCTAAGATGCATGTCAAGATTGATTACCTATGCATGCAATGTGACATCATATCGATGCTGCTTATCTACTGCCTATATCGTGTCCTTAACCTATTGTACCTTGTACCCCACACCAGGAGTAGTGACCCTGCTTTCATGTTGGTTATTAGTCCATACTTACCCTGATACCCTACCCGTGCTATATATATATAAAACTGCAGCGCAGATGAATAAATGTCCAGCTTGAAAGTAAGACGGAGTTGGGCTTTGTATGTTCTTTCTGGTCAAGTCCAAACAACAGGATTCTCAGTTCCTGCTGCACAGAGCCCGCCCTGCAGGGTCGGGGGCCCCCGGTAAAATGGAGCCTTTCAAAAACATTTAATGGAAGGGGGCATGACCCGCTTTAATGACCGCACCAGCCTAAGGATTTCCACGGCCAGATGGTGAGCGGGAGTAAAGAAAGGGAGATGAGAGAGGTGACATCCTCTCTTTGGCAACTCCGCTTTTCAAGAAATTATCAAGCGCTGCAGCAGATAATGCACTTGGCAACATGATTTTAACAGAATGCACCTTGCACAATGAAAAATGAACTTTCGTGACATTTGCATTGAAACACGATATTAAGCAGAATTGAATTTTGCATCTTCCCATGTTTTGAATTGAATGACATATATTGGTGCACTCTGGGGCCTGTAGTTGGAAGATGGGCCATATGACCACTGAGAGTTCATAATGCCACTCACCTGTGAACAAGGCGGGACACATGCCGAAACGCGTAAGGAATCAATGGGTGGTTTTAAAAACTGCAGCGCAGACGAATAAATGTCCAGCTTGAAAGTAAGACAGAGTTGGGCTTTGTATGTTCTTTCTGGTCAAGTCCAAACAACAGGATTGTCCGTTCCTGCTGCACAGAGCCCGCCCTGCAGGGTCGGGGGCCCCCGGTAAAATGGAGCCTTTTAAAAACATATATATATATATATATATCCAACAGCCTCGTTGCAATTTCCTCCAAATTTCAAAAAAACTAGCGTAGACCCAACGATTGTGCAAGATGTTTATTGCCACCAATTCAGTCCGCCATGACGCGTTTCGGACGGTTTACGGCCTTGATCACATGACAGGGCTAAGACAGTGAAACCCGCTTTTTAAAGTGCTAGTGCTAACAACTTGTCTCATAGACATAGACAACATACTATATCTTTTGGTAAAATCCCATTTTGATATTGGTATTCAGTATAATCACATAATGTGTTATAGAATCCAATTTAAACACAATTTTATATAACATATAAAATCAACGTATATATACCATGTATGTTTAAAGAATGTTGTCAACAAATAAATGGACCATATGTATTTTCTTCCATTAAATGGACAACTATTACAGCTTGAATGCATGAGTGGTCCTAACATAAAACAAGTTGATGGCTTAAAAATTAAAGTGCATGTCCCCATAATAAAAGTGAAAATTATCACCATCTGCTATTATACAATATTCATTGCTAAAGTGACGATGTGCTTAATTCAAAAATCATATTAAAAATGTATAATAAAAATAAAGAGAAGTTTATATTTATATTGATATATAAGGTGCATCATGAGTTAGCAAATGAAGTGCATAATGCTAGATCTTTTTCCCACGGCTAGTATGAAATTTATGTTGCAATTATAGCAGTTTTTAATTTCGTGCCGGAATTTGTTAAAGTGCTTAAGTGGAATGTGTGCAATAAGCTAAAAGGGATTTGGTTGGCTAGTATAAAAGATTTTGTCAATTCATGATTAAATTTCTTCAAATAGCAGCCGATTTTTTGACCATATATTAATTAAATGTCGTACATAAAATATACATACAAAATTATAAGGAATAAATAGTCGCCTAGCTAAAATGAATAAATACATACATAATTTAAAAACCTCTTTGTTATTAGCATGTCTACTCTCTTATGATTTTGTAGGCGCACTTTCTATTTAAATATACATTTTCATAGCTATATTTCTATTCAATGTACAGTGTGATGGCCTATATTGAGTATGATAAAATTTCAAGATAGTTATAGAAATGTGTGCAGGTCCTCAGTGGTATTCAGGCCCCCCGGCTGTTTGGAGTCAAATTCTAGGATGTATTTTGTTTCTAGACGTCTTAGCATAGCTTCCCTATCTCCCCCTCTTTTTGTGGCGGCATTGTTTCGATAGCATAGTATTTGAATTGTTTTAGGTCACTATTATGATGTTCTTTAAAGTGCCTTGCCACTGGATAGGTAGGGTCATTGTTTGTTATGGCCCTTATATGTTGCAATATTCTTTTATGTACGGCTAGTTTTGTGCTGCCTATATATTTCAGTTTACAGCTGCATTCAAATACATAAACAGCATAGTCTGATTTACATGTTAAGTGCTGTTTTATGTTTTGCAATCTCGTGTTGAATGCGGTCTGAAATGAAGTCGTGTTTGTACCGTATTGGCAAGCTTTGCATGTAGGACACTTGAAAAATCCCTTTCTGGTTGTCAACCATGTTCCTTTTACCGCTTCCTCCATATTGCTTTTAACCAGAGCATTACCCATACTGGCTGTTTTTTTAAAAGCAATGGCTGGATTTGGAGGTAAAAGTTTGCCTATGATAGGATCATCTCGTACAATGGGCCAGTTACGTCTAAGTATTGCTCTCAATTGTTTCTCCTGTTTGGAGAAAGCCAGGATAAGCCTGGTAGATTCCTGTGTCTTATTAGTGGGGTTTGTTTTGCTCCTGCTTTTAGCAGAGTACTCCAATAGATCTTCTCTTGTTCTTTTTTTGGATTTAACTATTGCTGCTTCAACTATATCAGTGGTGTAGCCTCTGGGTAGAAAACGAGTGCAGCATTCAGCTTGTTTAATGTCAGCATCCTCTTTGTCACTGCAAATAAGCCTGATGCGCAACATTTCCCCATAGGGGATACTGTTTTTAAGATGTATAGGGTGTGCGCTCGTTGCGTGCAATAGGGTGTTACCAGCAGTTGGCTTTCTAAACAAGGATGTAGATAGTTTGTTTCCTACCACTGTATCCTGTACATCTAAGAATGTCACTTCTTCCTTGCTTATAGTTGAAGTACATTTTAGATTAATATCACTGATGTTAATTTGATCTATAAACTCAACTGCACTTTGTTCGGTTCCACACCATACAATAAAAAGGTCATCTATAAATCTCAGCCAGGAGATAACATTTGATGTGTACAGCTGTTCAAACTTTCTCATGAGGACCAACTCCTCCCACCAGCCCATAAATAAACAGGCATAGCTGGGAGAGAAGCTGGCCCCCATGGCTACCCCTTGCGTTTGCTGGTACATTTGGTTGTGGAACATAAAAAGATTGTTCTCCAGACAAAAGAGCAACATATTCAACAGCATTTTGTTGTGGTGTGTGTATTTGATTGGTCTATTGGATATATATATATATATATATATATATATATATATATATATATATATATATATATATATTCACTGAAAAAACCATAGGTTTTAGGGACAGTTATAGTTAGTTGGACATTGCACTCGTACAAAACCCGTGAAATTCCCCTGTTATAGTTAGTTCAGCTAACTATAACTCGCGCCCCGCAATGCACTGCTGATGACGTCACATATTACATCACTCATGACATGGTCAGTGACATCACTGATGACATCACTGATGACATCTCAAATGACATCACCTATGACATCACTGATGACATCATCCAGTGACTGTGTGTTTCTCTAAAGTTTAAATATGTTTAATATATATAGGGAAAGGCGTATTGAAGAATGAGTGGGTGTATAAGTGTCTGAATGGATGATTTAGTACGTGAGTGACTGACTCTACAAGTGAGTGATTAAACGTATCTTACTGAATGCATGGGTTAGTGACTAAACTGTGTGAATGTCTGTATCAGTCTGTTTGTTGGTGTGTAAGTGGATGCATGGATTTGCGAATAGCTACATGAGTGTCTATATGGGTTATTGATTGGTTCTCTGAGTATCTGTATGGCTGCCTGAGTGTTTGTGTGGGTGCGGTGGGTGTGACTCTATACATAGATGTGTGAGTGGGTGATTCACTGGGTGCATGATTTCAAGAGTGCATCTGTGATGGACTGCTTGGGTGGGTGAGTGTGTGTATGGGTGTGTTAGTGAGTGAATGTATATCTCAGTGGTACATGTGCGAGTAACTACATATGTAAAAGGCAGTATATATGTGTGTTAGAGTATTTAAATGGCTATAAGTGAGAGTGTGTTATTGTGAGAGTGGCTGTATGGATGCGTGTGTGCTTGTATCAGTTATTGTATAAGAGCGTAAGAATGTGCTAGTATTTGTATGAGTAAGTGAGCTGGTGTGTGTATAACTGTATAGGTGAGTAAATAGGTGTGTGATTAATTTTTTGCATGACTGACTAGGTGTGTGAGTACCTCTATGGATGAGTGGCAGTGTGTGAGTGTTTATATAGGTGTATGAGTGCATATGATAGTCCTGTACTGAGTGACTGTAAGTATGAGTGACTGTACAGGTGAGTGAGTGGATGTGTGTGTAGACCTAAGAATCAGTGAGTGGGTATGTAGTTTTGGTGTTGGAGTGTCTATGGTTTTGAGAATGGCAGTCTGTAATTTAGAGTGGGTGTATCAAAAGTTATATTAGGGTGTGAGAAGATGCATGAAATTATCACATGGATGATGTCATCAGTGATGTCATTTGAGATGTCATCAGTGATGTCATCAGTGATGTCACTGACCATGTCATGAGTGATGTAATATGTGACGTCATCAGCAGTGCATTGCGGGCGCGAGTTATAGTTAGCTGAACTAACTATAACAGGGGAATTTCACGGGTTTTGTACGAGTGCAATGTCCAACTAACTATAACTGTCCCTAAAACCTATGGTTTTTCAGTGAATTTCAAAGGTTTTTTAAATGCTTATTTCTAACTATAACGTGTCTGAAACCTATGGTTTTTTCAGTGAATTTCAAAGGTTTTTTAAATGCTAATTTCTAACTATAACGTGCCTGAAACCTATGGTTTTTCAGTGAATTTCAAAGGTTTTTTAAATGCTAATTTCTAACTATAACGTGCCTGAAACCTATGGTTTTTTCAGTGAATTTCAAAGGTTTTTAAATGCTAATTTCTAACTATAACGTGCCTGAAAACTATGATTTTTAAGTGAATTTCAAAGGTTTTTTAAATGCTAGTTTCTAACTATGCCAACAGAGGTAGGACATGTGAAGAAAGAAGAAAAACGCACAGAAAGAAGCAAAAGATGTGCAGAAAGAACCAACAGAGGAGCAGAAAGAGGCCTTGTTGCAAAATCATCCTGTGCCCACAACTGTTTCAGACGGGTACTGGTGGTAACTGACTCTGACTAACCAGAGCCAGTGCGTGTTTGCACAGTGGTGAAGGGAGGGGGCCTAAGGTGACATGTGTGCAAACGCGCCCCGTGGCGCATTTTAAGTTGCGGGATTAAGTCCCCTTGAATCCTAAGGGTCCCTGGGGCCCAACTAGCCCCCCAGGTACCTACAGTTAGGACCACAGAGCTGAGTTGCAGAGAGGCGTTCCGAGGCCACGCACCTTTTTTCACCTCTCTGCAACGCAACTCTGTTGTGCTTACTGAAGGTACCTGGTGGGCTAGTTGGCCCCCAGGATTCAAAGGGAATTAACTCCCCAACTTAAAATGCACCACAAGGCATGTTTGCGCACATGTCACCTGAGGCCCCGCCCTCCCTTCACCACTGTGCAAACGCGCCCGTGGCGCGTTTTAAGTTGGGGGATTAGGTCACCTTGAATCCTGAGAGTCCCTGGGGCCCAACTAGCCCACCAGGTACTTCCAGTAAGCACCACAGGCCTGTGTTGCAACGCCTGTAACAAATTGTGCAGTTGTGTTTAGGTAGTGAAGAGGGTCGTGCTGGGGGTAGTGTTTTAGGGTTTAGGATAGTGCAGTGGTGTTTGTGTAGTGTAGGGGGTCATGCTGGGGGTAGATTTAGGGTTTAGGGTAGTGCAGTGGTGTTTGGGTAGTGTAGGGAGTCGTGCTGGGGGAGTGTTTTAGGGTTTAGGGTAGTACAGTGGTGTTTGGGTAGTATAGGGGTCGTGCTGGGGTTAGTGTTTTAGGGTTTTAGGGTTTAGGGTAGTGCAGTGGTGTTTGGGTAGTGTAGGGGATACTGCTAGGGGTAGTGTTTTAGGGTTTAGGGTAGTGCAATGGTGTTTGGGTAGTGTAGGGGGTACTGCTGGGGGTAGTGTTTTAAGGTTTAGGGTAGTGCAGTGGTGTTTGGGTCGCGTAGGGGGTACTGCTGGGGGTAGTGTTTTATGGTTTAGGGTAGTGCAGTGGTGTTTGGGTAGTGTAGGGGTTCGTGCTGGGGGTAGTTTTTAGGGTTTAGGGTAGTGCAGTGGTGTTTGTGTAGTGTAGGAGGTCGTGTTTTAGGGTTTAGGGTAGTGCAGTGGTCTTTGGGTAGTGTAGGGAGTCGTGCGGGGGTATTGTTTTAGAGTTTAGGGTAGTGCAGTGGTCTTTGGGTAGTGTAGGGGTTGTGCGGGGGTAGTGTTTTAGGGATTAGGGTAGTGCATTGGTATTTGGGTAGTGTAGGGGGTCATGCGGGGGTAGTGTTTTAGGGTTTAGTGCAGTGCAGTGGTGTTTAGGTAGTGTAGGGGGTCGTGCTGGGGGAGTGTTTTAGGGTTTAGGGCAGTGCAGTGGTGTTCGGGTAGTGTAGGGGGTCGTGCTGGGGGAGTGTTTTAGGGTTTAGGGCAGTGCAGTCGTGTTCGGGTAGTGTAGGGGGTCGTGCTGGGGGAGTAGTTTAGGGTTTAGGGTAGTGCAGTGGTGTTCGGGTAGTGTAGGGGGTTATGCTGGGGGTAGTGTTCTAGGGTTTAGGGCAGTGCAGTGGTGTTCGGGCAGTGTAGGGCGTCGTGCTGGGGGTGGTGTTTTAGGGTTTAGGGCAGTGCAGTGGTGTTCAGGCAGTGTAGGGGGTCGTGCTGGGGGTGGTGTTTCAGGGTTTAGGGCAGTGCAGTGGTGTTCGGGCAGTGTAGGGGTCGTGCAGGGGTGGTGTTTCAGGGTTTAGGGCAGTGCAGTGGTGTTCGGGCAGTGTAGGGGGTCGTGCAGGGGTGGTGTTTCAGGGTTTAGGGCAGTGGTGTTCGGGCAGTGTAGGGGGTCATGCTGGGGGTGGTGTTTCAGGGTTTGGGGCAGTGCAGTGGTGTTCGAGCAGTAAAGGGGGTCATGCTGGGGGTGGTGTTTCAGGGTTTAGGGCAGTGCAGTGGTGTTCGGGCAGTGTAGGGGCGGTGCAGGGGGTGGTGTTTCAGGGTTTAGGGCAGTGCAGTGGTGTTCGGGCAGTGTAGGGGTGGTGCAGGGGGTGGTGTTTCAGGGTTTAGGGCAGTGCAGTGGTGTTCAGGCAGTGTAGGGGGTCATGCAGGGGGTGGTGTTTCAGGGTTTAGGGCAGTGCAGTGGTGTTCGGGCAGTGTAGGGGGCGGTGCAGGGGGTGGTGTTTCAGGGTTTAGGGCAGTACAGTGGTGTTCGGGCATTGTAGGGGTGGTGCTGGGGCTGGTGTTTCAGGGTTTAGGGCAGTGCAGTGGTGTTCGGGCAGTGTAGGGGGTCGTGCTGGGGCTGGTGTTTCAGGGTTTAGGGCACTGCAGTGGTGTTCGGGCAGTGTAGGGGGTCGTGCTGGGGCTGGTGTTTCAGGGATTAGTGCAGTGCAGTGATGTTCGGGCAGTGTAGGGGTCATGCTGGGGCTGGTGTTTCAGGGTTTAGGGCAGTGGTGTTCGGGCAGTGTAGGGGGTCTTGCTGGGGCTGGTGTTTCAGAGTCTAGGGCAATGCAGTGGTGTTCGGGCAGTGTAGGGGGTCTTGCTGGGGCTGGTGTTTCAGGGTTTAGGGCAGTGCAGTGGTGTTCAGGCAGTGTAGGGGGTCGTGCTGGGGCTGGTGTTTCAGGGATTAGTGCAGTGCAGTGATGTTCGGGCAGTGTAGGGGGTCATGCTGGGGCTGGTGTTTCAGGGTTTAGGGCAGTGGTGTTCGGGCAGTGTAGGGGGTCTTGCTGGGGCTGGTGTTTCAGAGTCTAGGGCAATGCAGTGGTGTTCGGGCAGTGTAGGGGTCTTGCTGGGGCTGGTGTTTCAGGGTTTAGGGCAGTGCAGTGGTGTTCGGGCAGTGTAGGGGGTCGTGCTGGGGCTAGTGTTTCAGGGTTTAGGGCAAAGCAAAGGTGCTCAGGCAGTGTAGGGGTTGTGCTGGGGGTGATGTTTCAGGGTTTAGGGCAGTGCAGTGGTGTTAGGGCAGTGTAGGGTGTCGTGCTGGGGGTGGTATTTCAGGGTTTAGGGCAGTGCAGTGGTGTTCCGGCAGTGTAGGGGGTCGTGCAGGGGGTGGTGTTTCAGGGTTCAGTGCTGTGGTGTTCGGGCAGTGTAGGGGGTCGTGCTGGGGTGGTGTTTCAGGGTTTAGGGCAGTGCAGTGGTGTTCGGGCAGTGTAGGGGGTCGTGCTGGGGCTGGTGTTTCAGGGTTTAGGGCAGTGCAGTGGTGTTCGGGCAGTGTAGGGGGTCGTGCTGGGGCTGGTGTTTCAGGGTTTAGGGCAGTGCAGTGGTGTTCGGGCAGTATAGGGGGTCTTGCTGGGGGTGGTGTTTCAGGGTTTAGGGCAGTGGTGTTCGGGCAGTGTAGGGGGTCTTGCTGGGGGTGATGTTTCAGGGTTTAGGGCAGTGCAGTGGTGTTCGGGCAGTGTAGGGGGTTGTGCTAGGGGTGGTGTTTCAGGGTTTAGGGCAGTGCAGTGGTGTTCGGGCAGTGTAGGGGGTCATGCAGGGGCTGGTGTTTCAGGGTAGTGCAGTGGTGTTCGGGCAGTGTAGGGGGTCGTGCTGGGGGTAGTGTTTTAGGGTTTAGGGTAGTGCAGTGGTGCTTGTGTGGTGTAGGGGGTCGTGCTGGGGGTAGTGTTTTAGGGTTTAGGGTAGTGCAGTGGTGTTTGTGTAGTGTAGGGGGTCATGTTTTAGGGTAGTGCAGTGGTGTTTGGGTAGTGTAGGGGTCGTGCTGGGGGTAGTGTTTTAGGATTTAGGTTAGTGCAGTGGTGTTTGGGTAGTGTAGGGGTCGTGCTGGGGGTAATGTTTTAGGGTTTAGGGTAGTGCAGTGGTGTTTGTATAGTGTAGGGGGTCGTGCTGGGGGTAGTGTTTTAGGGTTTAGGGTAGTGCAGTGGTGCTTGTGTAGTGTAGGGGTCGTGCTGGGAGTAGTGTTTTAGGGTTTAGGGTAGTGCAGTGGTGTTTGTGTAGTGTAGGGGGTCATGTTTTAGGGTAGTGCAGTGGTGTTTGGGTAGTGTAGGGGGTCGTGCTGGTGGTAGTGTTTTAGGATTTAGGTTAGTGCAGTGGTGTTTGGGTAGTGTAGGGGGTCGTGCTGGGGGTAGTGTTTTAGGGTTTAGGATAGTGCAGTGGTGCTTGTGTAGTGTAGAGGGTCGTGCTGGGGGTAGTGTTTTAGGGTTTAAGGTAGTGCAGTGGTGTTTTTGTAGTGTATGGGGGTCATGTTTTAAGATGCAATGCTCCAATACCTGACCAGTCTGCACTACATAAAACTGCAAAAAACTAAAAATAAAAAGTGTTTTGCACACTTTTGTCATTGGGCTATATGTGGGCTACATCTTGGTAATATTTGTGCTACATTTGGGCTCTTTTTTCACTGGTGGCCATCTTGGAAGACTTCTTTGTTATGAAGTTTCCTAATTTCTTCATTTACTGCAGTCTCCTCAGTAGGAAATGCTTTCAGTTTTTTACTTTGATTCCACCAAGAAGGCATTCAGATGTGTCTCACATCTGCCATAAATTCAGAATGTTAGCACTCTAGTTGCTCATTAGATCACTGGAGTAAAGCTACTGCTCACCAGGGAGTTAACTGGTAGTCTGCTGCTGGTATTGAAAGTGATTGTTTCAGTCTGCATGTCAGAATTTTCTAATGAAATAGAAGAGGATTTGAGATCTCACTTAAAACATGCCCTAATTTTTCTTTCTGCAGCACTAACCATAATTTCTATTTAAAAAAGAACCCCTCATTTTGTTCCTTTTTAAATTAAATGTTTTAAGTGTTACCGGTTTATTCCAATCAAGATGGCTTCAGGTGTGCCATACTTTTGTCATAAGTAAGGCTGTTAGCGCTCTAGTTGTTCTTTAGAACACTCTGGGAAGCTGCAGTAGAACACAAAGGCATCAACTGGCAGGCTGCTCCTGTTGAAATATAACAGGAAGATATTTGAGATCACACTTGAAATATGTCCTAATTTTTCTTTCTACAGCACTAACCATAATTTCTATGACAAAATGAACCCCATCATTTTGTTCCTTTTTAAATTAAATGTTTTAAGTGTTCCCAGTTTATTCCAATTAAGATGGCTTCAGGTGTGCCATACTTTTGTCATAAGTAAGGCTGTTAGCACTCTAGTTGTTCTTTAGAACACTCTGGGAAGCTGCAGTAGAACACAAAGGCATCAACTGGCAGGCTGCTCCTGTTGAAATATAACAGGAAGAGATTTGAGATCACACTTGAAACATGTCCTAATTTTTCTTTCTATAGCACTAACCATAATTTCTATGACAAAATGAACCCCATCATTTTGTTCCTTTTTAAATTAAATTGTTTAAGTGTTACCAGTTTATTCCAATCAAGATGGCTTCAGGTGTGCCATACTTTTGTCATAAGTAAGGCTGTTAGCACTCAAGTTGTTCTTTAGAACACTCTGGGATGCTGCAGTAGAACACAAAGGAATCAACTGACAGTCTCTGCCCTTGTTGGATGTACATGTTTTACTGAGAATGTCAGACTTCATTCTCACATGAGTGAGAAAGATAATGTGAATTTACAGAAAATATGCTCTCATTTTAGCTTCTGGAGCACCTTCCAAACCTCCATGGGACAAGCATGAGAAAATAGTTTTCTCTCAAACATGATTCATGATATCCCAGCAGAAGGTTTTTCACATGGTAAAATCACCTTAGAATACACCACAATTCCTAAAATTAGTATGGTACCATCAACAAATAAATTCTAATGTAACTAAAGCCTGTTATCACCCTTTATAGTTCTCCTTTTGGTGACCTTCAAAATCTTCTATTCACTACAATGCATTTCAATGAGGTACTATCATTTATATTGGTCCCAAGATGGCTGCCAGCAATTCCAGGATGAAGTGCTGACAGCCAATCAGATCTCACGATGACATGTGTGGTTAGGCTCCGCCCAGATATATATGTGACTTTACTTTTGATTTTCTCAGGAACTACTGAACGGATTTACACCATTTAAGCAAAAGGCACGACACTGAACCAAGGGCTACCTCTTTGCCAAATTTGGTGTAATTCCGTTCAGCAGTTCGGGCTGTAGCTGCGACTAAAGGTTCCTATGGAAAAATGAATGGGGAAAACGCGTTTTGGGACCCCCTTTTTCTCGGCCCCCACTTGACGTATCACCCCGAGACTTTCAGGATAGGAGCGGACCGGAGCGCCCCAA
This sequence comes from Calotriton arnoldi, assembly GCA_963921515.1. NCBI lineage: Eukaryota > Metazoa > Chordata > Amphibia > Caudata > Salamandridae > Calotriton > Calotriton arnoldi. Next base: position 43,347 of record CAWUFW010017068.1, read on the forward strand.
CAAGTTGGAAACTTTCGCAAAGATTCGTCAACCGGCGCCAACGTTATTTCAAATAGTATGTCGCGGATTTCCTATGGATAATAGGTTTTAACTATAACTATCTACTGGCGACCGCCAGTAGATAATATATATATATATATATATATATATATATATATAGTATTCCAAACGACCACTGGAGGACTATGAACAATATCAATAATGTTAATGCGACTACAAAACCCACTGAGGGAAATAACTATATGCAAGGGGGCAAGTAACCTACTAAAGGACAGTACTACTAAGCGTACCAGCATGCAATAATGGCTAATTCATCTGCCGCCCACTGGAGGGCAAAATAAATGACGTGCTGGTAACAATGCCTCCTTGTTTGTTTGCGTTGTCATTTTGACCTGCCTGTGACCAAGGAGCAGCCACGCTCCGAAACGCGTTAGGCTTGAATTTAAATGTCCGACAAAAGAGGAGCCCAGTGCCGTCAATGGGCTGGTTTCGAGTGTGTCTCTAAACGGAGGTCGTTTGGAATACAGAATATATATATATATCTATTTACTGAAAAAAACCATAGGTTTCAGGGACGTTATAGTTAGAAATTAGCATTTAAAAAAACTTTCGAATTCACTGAAAAAACCATAGGTTTCAGGGACGTTATTGTTAGTTGGACATTTCACTTGTACAAAACCAGAGAAATTTGGCCATTATAGTTAGTTGAGCTAACTATAACTCGTGCCCCCGCAATGCACTGCTAATGACATCACATATTACATCACTCATGACATGGTCAGTGACATCACAGATGACATCACTCATGACATCCCAAATGACATCACTGATGACATCACTGATGACAGCATCCACGTGATAATCTGATGTACCTCCTCACACCCTAATATAACCTTTGATACACCCACTCTAAAATACAGACTGCAGGGGTAGTGACTGAGTCATTGAAGGAGTGCATGGGTAATGCCTGGGTTATTGCATGAGTGCAGGGGTAATGTCTGGGTGATTGGAGGAGTGCATGGGTAATGCCTGGGTGCATGAAGGAGTGCATGGGTAGTGCCTGGGTGCATGGAGGAGTGCATGGGTAGTGCCTCGGTGATTGGAGGAGTGCATGAACTGGATGATTGGAAAACTGCATGGGTAGCGCTAGTGAAGGAGTGCATGGGTAATGTCTGGGTAATTGCATGAGTGCAGGGGTAATGTCTGGGTGATTGGAGAAGTGCATGGGTAATGCCTGAGTGATTGAAGGAGTGCATGGGTAATGCCTGGGTGATTGCATGAGTGCAGGGATAATGTCTGGGTGATTGGAGGAGCGCATGGGTACTGCCTGAGTGATTGAAGGAGTTCATGACTAATGCCTGGGTGACTGCATTAGTGCAGGGGTAGTGCCTGGGTGATTGGAGGAGTGCATCTAGCATCTTCAGATACATAACACATATCTGAATATATCTCCTAGTAGAGACTTTCTTCAATCACAACACTGTGCACACCTGAAAAATTCACAGAACACACTTCCCATTTCAAGCAAATACCAAAAATGATGTGGCATATTTCAACTGTACCTCTCTAGAGACTTATAAAAAGTAGCCTAATCACTAATACATTGTGTCAAAATGTCTTAAACCACACTTTTGTGCTACAACTTCACCATTCTACTACTACTCACAGTCTTGAACCTAGCCACTTACAAAGCAACAACACCTCTTAGTTATCCATCATGCATCTTCAAATGTATAAGACATATGAGAATACATATACAAGTAGAGACATACTTCAGTCACAAGTCCATGCACACCTTAAAACTTGACAGTGTGCACTTCCAATTTGAAAGTGACACCTATAATTATGCGGTATACTTCAATTGTACATTTCCACACATTAATACAAACTACCATAATCGCTAATCCATCTTACAATATACACATATTACTATACACAATCTATTTCAAACATCATTTTAGTACAATAAAACAAACTACAATACACATCTCTCCCATTTAATAATATATTTCAAACATGACAGTTCTTGAGTAATTTCTTAAGTTTGAAAATAAAGCTAATACATAATACACCTCACAAAAGTATAAGTCACCTTCCAAATAGTTTTGTAGAGTATGAAATATCAGAGACTCATAAAAGATTTTCTTATGCACACAATCAATGTAATGCACCACTCTCAACAAAGTAAAACCAGTAATGGCATACTTTCCCTCTCTTTCTCCACACAAATAAATGTAAGTAACAAATCACATTACTTCCTACATTATTTCAAATTGTAAAACACATTTCTATTGGTTAGACATATTAACCCTTACCAACTGACTTCTAAAAGTGCCCAAACTGGTTCTGGAATTTTCTGAAGTCGGTGACTCCACCGTGTACCATTGCAAAGGAGCTGCAAATCCATGCTGGAGTTCAAAAACGTATTACTAATAATACTAGCATTATTTTTTAAGAACACGCCACTTCTAAACATAGTACTGATTTGGGAAATCTTACTTTAATAGCATATCACTTATATATAAATTACAATTCCATATTTTAAAACCACAGTTAAGATTCAACCCTTCACCCATTCTGCTTAATCCCAGTTTCCATAGTAACAGTTTCTGCAACATTCAACTGAACAGGCAGGTCACAAGTTCACCATATTTTCAAGTTCAGCACACAAGGTTACAAATGCAAACAGCAGGTGTGGTTGACTTTTGCTAAATATTACCTTATTCTATCTACTGTACCTTTCAAACATTTTTTAATAACCAATATAAAAACATGCTTTTTAAAGAAAGTAATATGCACCCTATTTTTGAGTGTACAATGTTGATGAACAGCCAATCACTTATCGGCTTTTTAAAAACAGCATCTTGTCCACCATTTCAGATACCTCTCATTCTACCAACTGACTACCTCAGCTACAGACATCTTTTCATTACTTCCAGACATCCCTTCAAGATGCTTACAAGATGCTTACAGTATGGATTGTTGGGCACAGCTATGTTTTCTGGTGCAAAAGGTATGCTGAACGCAGAGGTATTGACAAAGACCTAGCTTTGCAAAATGTGAATATTCAATGGATTGCACAGAGAGGATTAAAGTGGCACCAATTGATGCCTCTGGTTAAAACCTTTTTGCATCTCCAACCCCCTGAACTCATGATTGTGCACTGTGGTGGCAATGACCTAGGCACATTGACTGGGGTAGGTCTGGAAATGCTAATGAAGGACAATGAAGGACACCTTTGCACAATTGATGTTGCTTTTGCCTCAAACTGTCTTTGTATACTCTAATATATGCCAAAGACAGAAATGGAAGTGGTTTTAAAAAGTCACAAGATGGCTGCCAACACTTCTTAGTTTGGAGTGTTGACAGCCAATCAAAATGAAGCTCGTGCTCGGGAGGGTTTGTGGATCCTCCTCGGCCACCAGATATCAATATTTTTTATTTTTTGAATTTCTCTGGAACTACTTAATGGATTTACACCATTTAAGAAGAGAACGCTTTCTGAACCAAGACCTACCATTTTGCCAAATTTGGTGTAATTCCGTTTAGCAGTCCGGGCTGTAGCTTTGTCTAAAGTTTCCTATTGAAATTAACATGGAGAAAACATGTTTTGGGATTCCCCTTTTTTCTCGGCCCCTGCTCGACAAATCACCCCGAAACTATCAGGACAGGAGCTGACCTGAGCAAACCATTAGTTTTGAGAATTTCGTGAAGATTCGTCAAACGGTGCTAAATATATCGGCAAATCAAAAAATGCTTTTCCTATGGAAACTAGGTCCTAACTATAACTACCTACTGGTGACCGCCAGTAGGTAATATATTTATATATTCACTGAAAAAACCACAGGTTTCAGGGATGTTATAGCTAGTTGGACATTTCACTCGAACAAAACCAGAGAAATTCGGCCGTTATAGTTAGTTGTGCTAACTATAACTCGCGCCCCACAATGCACTGCTGATGACGTCACATATTACATCACTCATGACATGGTCAGTGACATCACTGATGACATCTCAAATGACAAAGGTTTTTTAAATGCTAGTTTCTAACTATAAGGTAGTACTCACGTTTGAAAAGTGGTGCAGAAAGGGGCCTGGGACTCCAACCAGCGCTCAGGAATTCCGCTGCATAGGACTCACAGGAGGTACCAGGAGGGCTACTTGGCCACCAAAGTCCCTCAGGAGTAAAGTGGACTTCATCCCCCAACCAGTACTGTGCCAGGAGGCGCGTTTGCAGAGTGGTGGAGAAAGGTGAGCGTGGCCTCCGAAGACCTCTTAGCAATCCCACTGTGTGGGACTTACTGGAGGTAACAGGAGGGGTAGTTGGCCCCCAAGGTCAACTACCCCTCCTATTACCTCCGGTAAGTCCCACACAGCAGGATTGCTAAGTTCTCATAGCAGGCCACGCCCCCTTTCCCCACCACTTTGCAAACACACTTCCTGGCATGCTCTTGGATGGGGATTAAAGTCCCCTTTGCTGCTGGGGGTCCTTGGGGGCCAACTAGCCTACCTGATACCTCCAGTATGCCCCAGATAGTGGGATAGCTGACAGGTGGACACAGGCCACACCTACAATCTCCACTACTCTGCAAACACGCTTCCTGGCACGTTCCGGGTTGGGGGATTAAGTCCCCTTAAATCCTGAGAGTCCCTGGGGGCCAACTAGCCCACCAGGTACCTCCAGTAAGCCCCACACAGCTGGATTGCTGAGAGTGGTCTGAGGACACGCCCCCGTTTTACATTACTCTGCAAACGCGCCTCCTTAATCCCCCAACTTAGAATGCGCCAGGAGGCGCATTTGCAGAGTGGTGCAGGGAGGGGTCGGGGCCTCTGGCGAGATGCTGGCTTTTCTTCTTTTTTGTTTTATTGTTAGAAAGGGGCTGTGTGGCCCCCCTTCTCTTAATATTTTGTGGGCCCTGGGGACCCCATCCCCCAGGGCCTGACCCATATAAAAAAAAAAAAATGGGGTGGTGCGGCCCCCCTCCCGAGGCCGATTTCAGCCCTGGGACCCCATCCCCCAGGGCGTGGCCTCGTTCATTATAATTTTTTTATTAATAATATGGGAGGGGGTCCACTTGTCCCCCTTCCCTGGGTGACTATTGGCCCCGGGGACCCCATCCCTGGGGCCTTGTCTCGTGTTTTTATTTTTTTTAAATTATAGGAGGGGGGCCGCATGGCCCCCCTTCCCCGGGCCACTTCTGGCCCCGGGGACCCCATCCCCCGGGGCCAGCCTTCCGTTTTTGTTTAAAAATAAATAATAAATTAAAAGGGAGGGAGCCGAGTGGCCCCCCTCCCGGGCAACTTTTAGCCCTGGGGACCCCATCCCCCAGGGCCTGGCTCCAATGTTGGGGACCTCGGGGTCATTGGGCCTCCTGCGGGAGCCAGCATTGCTTTTGGACAAGGGGAGCTGCTGACATGCAGCTCCCCTTGTCCAAAAGCAATCTGCTTTGCTTCGTGGAAGGGAGAGCAGGTTTCCTGCTCTCGCTTCCACGAAGCAAAGCAGTGTTTGCAATGACAGGGCGGTAGGCACCCCGGGACATTGCTGGAGCCGGCCCCAGGGGTGGCGGTCCCCAGGGCCATCTAGGGCTCCAGGAGGGGGGCCACACATCCCCCCTCCCAACATTTACACAGCCCCAGTGAGGTGGTAGTCCCCGGGGCCTGCAACGGACCCCCACATTAGCATAATTAGTGCCCCGGGGAGGTGGTGGTCGCCGAGGCAGGGTGGGGGGGCAGGAGCCCCCCCACACTTATTTATTTAAATTGAAGCCCTGGGGAAGTGGCGGTCCCCAGGGCTTGGGAGGGCCTGCGAGGCCCCCCGCCTCATATAAATTGAAGCCCTGGGGAGATGGCGGTCCCCGGGCTGCGGGGGGAGGCGCGTGCCCCCGCGCATAATTAATAAAGCCCCTGGGAGGTGGCGGTCCCTGGGGCTGCAGGGGCCCACGCGGCCCCAGCATATATTTTGCACATTGCACCTGGGACCTGGCCCACCCAGGGGTTTATTAAAACAAAGCGCAGGAGCCCGCGACATCACTTAATTTAAGCCCCGGGGAGGTGGCAGTCCCCGGGGCTTGGGGGTGCCCCCCACCCACATTGATGAATGCCCCGGGGAGGTGGCGGTCCTTGGGGCAGCATGGGAGGGCGCAGGAGCCCCCCAAGCATTTTTTTAGAAGCCCTGTGGAGGTGGTGGTCCCCGGGGCTGCGGGGGGGCTGCGTGCCCCACACACATAATGAATAAAGCCCCGGGGAGGTGGCGGTCCCCGGGGATGCAGGGGCCTCCGCCGGCCCACGCTAATTAACTGTGCATTGCCCCCGGGACCTGGCCCACCCGGGGGCTTTGTTTTTTCTCGGACGGATTCGCGCACCCAGCAGGAATTCGGACGATTTTTACAATAAAAAAATGCTTTTTTTGGCCGACCCCCTGAGCAGGCCTAGGGCGTCAGGGTGTTTCTACCCTGCCCCCTTTTCTTGTTTTTTAACCTTTTTTCCACTGTTTTCTCAGCAACTACTGAACGGATTTACACCATTTAAAAAAAAGCCCGCTTTCTGGGCCAAGACCTACCTTTTTGCCAAAGTTGGTGTAATTCCGTTCAGCAGTTCGGGCTGTAGCTTTGTCTAAAGTTTCCTATGTAAATCAACATGGAGAAAACGCGTTTTGGGACCCCCCTTTTTTTCTTGGACCCCGCTTGACGAATCACCCTGAAACTTTCAAAACAGGAGCTGACCGGAGCGCTCCATAAGTTTTGAAAATTTCGCGAAGATTCGTCAACCGGCGCCAAAGATATTGGCAAAAGAAAACATGCTTTTCGTATAAAAACAAGGTCCTAACTATAACTACCTACTGGCGGTCGCCAGTAGGTAGTTATAGTTAGGACCTAGTTTCCATAGGAAAAGCATTTTCATCTTTGGCGCCCTTTGACGAATTTTCAAAACTAATGGGGCGCTCCGGTCAGCTTTGTCTTGAAAGTTTGGGGGTGATTCGTCAAGCAGGGGCCGAGGAAAAAAGGGGGGTCCCAAAATGCGTTTTCTCCATGTTAATGTCCATAGGATATTTTGTCGCGGCTATGGCCCGAACTGCTGAATGGAATTACACCAAATTTGGCAAAGAGGTAGCTCTTGGTCCAGAGGGCACCCTTTGCTTTAAATAGCGTAAATCCGTTCAGTAGTTCCTGAGAAATTTTTAATTAAAAAATATCGATATCTTGTGACCGCGGTGGATTCGCGAACTCTCCCGATCACGAGCTTTATTCTGATTGGCTGCCAACACTTCAAACCAAGAAGTGTTGGCGGCCATCTTGTTACTCGGTAGATCTGTGTCACAGGAAAAAGGTTAAAAAAGAAAAGGGGGCAGATTAGAAATACCCTGACCCCCTAGGCATGTTCAGGGGGTCCCACAGGGACCCCCAGGGATCAAAAAAGCATGTCATCAGTGATGTCACTGACAATGTCATGAATGATGTAATATATGACGTCATCAGCAGTGCATTACGGGGGTGCGAGTTATAGTTAGCTCAACTAACTATAACAGCCGAATTTCTGTGGTTTTGTACGAGTGAAATGTCCAACTAAGTATAACGTCCCTGAAACCTGTGGTTTTTTCAGTGAATTTCTAAGGTTTTTAAATGCTAATTTCTAACTATAACGTCCCTCAAACCTATGGAAACCTATGGTTTTTTCAGTGAATATATATATATATATATATATATATATATATATATATATATATATATATATATATATATATGTATATACACACACATCGCTTAAACAACATCAGTCGAAAGAAATTCCCCAAATAATAGAACCGCTCCCTTCCCAGTTTTTAGAATTTCACAGTTTTTAGCTATCACAAGTCACAGTTTAGCAACACAAATAAGTTTTTTAGGCACATGCACTTTATAAGGGCCTATATTAGATATAGTACTTTTTAGACAGTCAGAAGGTTTACATATACTTTGTTTACAGACCGTATTTGCGAATTTGCACAGTATTTATTGTACAGAGTTTTGATATTTATTCAAATGTGATCTTAACGCATAATCATTAATTTTATCTGATTTTATGTATTTATACATGGATGTGGACAAATTATGGTAGTTGCAATTGTTAACGCACAAACATTAATTTTATCTGATTTTATGTATTTATACATGGATGCGGACAGATTATGTTAGTTGCAATTGTCAAGCGTAAAGATTTAAGAACAAACTCACATGTTTTAAACAATTGAAAACTATGAGTTGTGGAAAGATACAATATAAGCAGAGTCTGTTTCCTATGTCTATGATTTTAGGCCAACAGCACTGAGCACTTTAAGAAAGAAAAAAATCACATAAATAGTGGTAGCACAGCTGTGTGCGCGTCATGTGATCAAGGCCCTTCGGGGCTGAAACGCGTTATGGCCGATAGCTGCTGTTAGAAAAATAAAGGAATTTTCTTGCACTTCAAATTGGTGTCTGTGCTCCTGTCTCAGCGTGGACGATTGTAAGGAGAGACTGGAGACATATTGCATATATATATATATATATATATCCTCCAAAATCACTGTCCGAACCTCCGCACCGGCGAACAGAGAGAAACAGACCCAGGTAGTGTTGGCAGGTAAGAATTTTATTCTCCTCTCACCCCGTATATATATATATATATATATATATTATCTACTGGCGGTCGCCAGTAGATAGTTATAGTTAGGACCTATTTTCCATAGGAAATCCGCGACATTCTATTTGAAATAACTCTTGCGTCGGTTGACGAATCTTCGCGAAATTTTCAAACTTTATGGCCCGCTCCGGTCCGCTCCTACCCTGAAAGTTTCGGGGTGATTCGTCAAGCGGGGGCCGAGAAAAAGGGGGTCCCAAAACGTGTTTTCCCCATTCATTTTCCCATAGGAAACTTTAGCCACGGCTACAGCCCGAACTGATGAACGGAATTACACAAAATTTGGCAAAGAGGTAGTTCTTGGTTCAGAAAGAACCCTTTTGTTAAATGGTGTAAATCCGTTCAGTAGTTGCGGAGAAATTAAAAAATAAGAGTCAAAAATCAATTTCCCATAGGAAACTTTATGCAAGGCTACAGCCCGAACTGCTGAACGGAATTACACCAAATTTGGCAAAGAGGTAGTTCTTGGTTCAGAAAGAACCCTTTTGTTAAATGGTGTAAATCCGTTCAGTAGTTGCTGAGAAAATCAAAAGTAAAAACACATATATATCTGGGCGGAGCCTAACCACACATGTCATCGTGAGATCTGATTGGCTGTCAGCACTTCATCCTGGAATTGCTGGCAGCCATCTTGGGACCAATATAAATGATAGTACCCCATTGAAATGCATTGTAGTGAATCGAAGATTTTGAGGGTTACCAAAAGGAGAACTATAAAGAGTGATAACAGACTTTAGTTACATTAGAATTCATTTGTTGATGGTACCATACTAATTTCAGGAATTGTGGTGTGTTCTAAGGTGATTTTACCCTGTGAAAAACCTTCTGCTGGGATATTATGAATCATGTTTGAGAAAAACTATTTTCACATGCTTGTCCCATACAGTTTTGGAATGTGCTCCAGAAGCTAAAATGAGAGCATATTTTCTGTAAATTCACATTATCTTTCTCAGTCATGTGAGAATGAAGTCTGACATTCTCAGTAAAACATGTACATCCAACAAGGGCAGAGACTGTCAGTTGATTCCTTTGTGTTCTACTGCAGCTTCCCAGAGTGTTCTAAAGAACAACTAGAGTGCTAACAGCCTTACTTATGACAAAAGTATGGCACACCTGAAGCCATCTTGATTGGAATAAACTGGTAACACTTAAAACATTTAATTTAAAAAGGAACAAAATGATGGGGTTCATTTTGTCATAGAAATTATGGTTAGTGCTGTAGAAAGAAAAATTAGGACATGTTTCAAGTGTGATCTCAAATATCTTCCTGTTATATTTCAACAGGAGCAGCCTGTCAGTTGATGCCTTTGTGTTCTACTGCAGCTTCCCAGAGTGTTCTAAAGAACAACTAGAGCGCTAACAGTCTTACTTATGACAAAAGTATGGCACACCTGAAGCCATCTTGATTGGAATAAACTGGTAACACTTAAAACATTTAATTTAAAAAGGAACAAAATGAGGGGGTTCATTTTGCCATAGAAATTATGGTTAGTGCTGTAGAAAGAAAAATTAGGACATGTTTTAAGTGAGATCTCAAATACCTTCCTGTTATATTTCAACAGGAGCAGCCTGTCAGTTGATGCCTTTGTGTTCTACTGCAGCTTCCCAGAGTGTTCTAAAGAACAACTAGAGTGCTAACAGCCTTACTTATGACAAAAGTATGGCACACCTGAAGCCATCTTGATTGGAATAAACTGGTAACACTTAAAACATTTAATTTAAAAAGGAACAAAATGAGGGGGTTCATTTTGCCATAGAAATTATGGTTAGTGCTGCAAAAAGAAAATTTAGTGCATGTTTTAAGTGAGATCTCAAATCCTATTCTATTTCATTAGAAAATTGTGACATGCAGATTGAAACAATCACTTTCAATACCAGCAGTAGACTTCCAGTTAACTCCTTGGTGAGCAGTAGCTTTACTACAGTGATCTAATGAACAACTAGAGTGCTAACATTCTGAATTTATGGCAAATGTGTGACACATCTGAATGCCTTGTTGATGGAATCAAAGTAAAAACTGAAAGCATTTCCTACTGAGGAGACTGCAGTAAATGAGGAAATTAGGAAACTTCATAACAAAGAAGTCTTCCAAGATGGCCACCAGTGAAAAAAGAGCCCAAATGTAACACAAATATTACCCAGATGTAGCCCACATATAGCCCAATGACAAAAGTGTGCAAAACACTTTTTATTTTTAGTTTTTTTGCAGTTTTATGTAGTGCAGACTGGTCAGGTATTGGAGCGTTGCATCTTAAAACATGACCCCCTACACTACAAAAACACCACTGCACTACCCTAAACCCTAAAACACTAGCCCCAGCACGACCCCCTACACTACACAAGCACCACTGCACTATCCTAAACCCTAAAACACTACCCCCAGCATGACCACCTACACTACACAAACACCACTGCACTACCCTAAACCCTAAAACACTACCCCAACACCACTGCACTAACCTAAATCCTAAAACACTACCCCCAGCACGACCCCCTACACTACCCAAACACCACTGCACTACCCTAAAACATGACCCCCTACACTACACAAACACGACTGCACTACCCTAAACCCTAAAACACTACCCCCAGCACGACCCCCTACACTACACAAGCACCACTGCACTACCCTAAACCCTAAAACACTACCCCCAGCACGACCCCCTACACTACACAAACACCACTGCACTACCTTAAACCCTAAAACACTACCCCCAGCACGACCCCCTACACTACCCAAACACCACTGCACTACCCTAAAACATGACCCCCTACACTACACAAACACCACTGCACTACCCTAAACCCTAAAACACTACCCCCAGCACGACCCCTACACTACACAAGCACCACTGCACTACCCTAAACCCTAAAACACTACCCCCAGCACGATCCCCTACACTGCCCGAACACCACTGCACTGCCCTAAACCCTGAAACACCAGCCCCTGCACGACCCCCTACACTGCCCGAACACCACTGCACTGCCCTAAACCCTGAAACACCAACCCTAGCACGACCCCCTACACTGCCCGAACACTACTGCACTGCCCTAAACCCTGAAACACCACCCCTTCACGACCCCCTACACTGCCCGAACACCACTGCACTGCCCTAAACCCTGAAACACCACCCCCAGCACGCCCCCTACACTGCCCGAACACCACTGCACTGCCCTAAACCCTGAAACACTACCCCCAGCAAGACCTCCTACACTGCCCGAACACCACTGCACTGCCCTAAACCCTGAAACATCACCCCCAGCAAGACCCCCTACACTGCCCGAACACCACTGCCCTAAACCCTGAAACACCACCCCCAGCACGACCCCCTACACTGCCCGAACACCACTGCACTGCCCTAAACCCTGAAACTCCACCCCCAGCATGACCCCCTACACTGCCCGAACACCACTGCACTGCCCTAAACCCTGAAAAACCACCCCCTGCACGACCCCCTACACTGCCCAAACACTACTGCACTGCCCTAAACCCTGAAACACCATCCCCAGCACGACCCCCTACACTGCACGAACACCACTGCACTGCCCTAAACCCTGAAACACTACCCCCAGCAAGACCCGCTACACTGCCCGAACACCACTGCACTGCACTAAACCCTGAAACATCACCCCCAGCAAGACCCCCTACACTGCCCGAACACCACTGCCCTAAACCCTGAAACACCACCCCCAGCAAGACCCCCTACACTGCCCGAACACCACTGCACTGCCCTAAACACTGAAACACCAGCCCCAGCACGACCCCTACACTGCCCGAACACCACAGCACTGCCCTAAACCCTGAAACACCACCCCCTGCATGACCCCCTACACTGCCCGAACACCACTGCACTGCCCTAAACCCTGAAACACCACCCCAGCATGACCCCCTACACTGCCCGAACACCACTGCCCTGCCCTAAACCCTGAAACACCACCCCTGCATGATCCCCTACACTGCCCGAACACTACAGCACTGCCCTAAACCCTGAAACACCAGCCCCAGCACGACCGCCTACACTGCCCGAAAACCACTGCACTGCCCTAAACCCTGAAACACCAGCCCCTGCACGACCCCCTACACTGCACGAACACCACTGCACTGCCCTAAACCCTGAAACACCACCCCCAGCACGACCCCCTACACTGCCCGAACACCACTGCACTGCAATAAACCCTGAAACACCACCCCCTGCACGATCCTCTACACTGCCCGAACACTACTGCACTGCCCTAAACCCTGAAACACCACCCCCAGCACGACCCCCTACACTGCACGAACACCACTGCACTGCCCTAAACCCCGAAACACTACCCCCAGCAAGACCCCCTATACTGCCCGAACACCACTGCACTGCCCTAAACCCTGAAACATCACCCCCAGCAAGACCCCCTACACTGCCCGAACACCACTGCCCTAAACCCTGAAACACCACCCCCAGCAAGACTCACTACACTGCCCGAACACCACTGCACTGCCCTAAACCCTGAAACACCACCCCCAGCATGACCCCCTACACTGCCCGGACACCACTGCACTGCCCTAAACCATGAAACACCAGCCCCAGCACGACCCCCTACACTGCCCGAACACCACTGCACTGCCCTAAACCCTGAAACACCACCCCCAGCACGACCCCCTACACTGCCAGAACACCACTGTACTGCCCTAAACCCTGAAACACCAGCCCCAGCACAACCCCGTACACTGCCCAAACACCACTGCACTGCCCTAAACCCTGAAACACCAGCCCCAGCATGACCGCCTACACTGCCCGAAAACCACTGCACTGCCCTAAACCCTGAAACACCAGCCCCAGCACGACCCCCTACACTGCCCGAACACCACTGCACTACCCTAAACCCTCAAACACCAGCCCCAGCACGACCCCTACACTGCCCGAACACCACTGCACTGCCCTAAACCCTGAAACACCACCCCCAGCAAGACCCCCTACATTGCCCGAACACCACTGCACTAAAGCCTGAAACACCACCCCCAGCAAGACCACCTACACTGGCCGAACACCACTGCACTGCCCTAAACCCTGAAACACCACCCCCTGCACGACCCCCTACACTGCCCAAACACCACTGCACTGCCCTAAACCCTGAAACACCACCCCCTGCACGACCCCCTACACTGCCCGAACACCACTGCACTGCCCTAAACCCTGAAACACCACCCCTCAGCACGACACCCTACACTGCCCGAACACCACTGCACTGCCCTAAACCCTGAAACACCACCCCCAGCACGACCCCCTACACTGCCCGAACACCACTGCACTTCCCTAAACCCTGAAACACCACCCCCTGCACGACCTCCTACACTGCCGGAACACCACTGCACTGCCCTAAACCCTGAAACACCACCCCCAGCACGACCCCCTACACTGCCCGAACACCACTGCACTGCCCTAAACCCTGAAACATCAACCCCAGCAAGACCCCTACACTGCCTGAACACCACTGCCCTAAACCCTGAAACACCACCCCCTACACTGCACGAACACCACTGCACTGCCCTAAACCCTGAAACACCTCCTCCAGCAAAACCCCTACACTGCCTGAACACCATTGCTCTGCCCTAAATCCTGAAACACTAGCCCCAGCACGACACCCTACACTGCCCGAACACCACTGCACTGCCCTAAACCCTGAAACACCACCCCCAGCACGACCCCCTACACTGCCCGAACACCACTGCACTGCCCTAAACCCTGAAACACCAGCCCCAGCAAGACCCCCTACACTGCCCGAACACCACTGCACTGCCCTAGACTCTGAAACACCAGCCCCAGCAAGACCCCCTACACTGCCGAACACCACTGCACTGCCCTACACCCTGAAACACCAGCCCCAGCATGACCCCTACACTGCCCGAACACCACTGCACTGCCCTAAACCCTGAAACACCAGCCCCAGCACGACCACCTACACTGCCCGAACACCACTGCACTGCCCTAAACCCTGAAACACAAGCCCCAACACGACCCCCTACACTGCCCGAACACCACTGCACTGCCCTAAACCCTGAAACACCAGTCCCAGCATGACCCCCTACACTGCCCGAACACCACTGTACTGCCCTAAACCCTGAAACACCAGCCCCAGCACGACCCCCTACACTGCCCGAACACCACTGCACTGCCCTAAACCACCACCCCCAGCATTACCCCCTACACTGCCCAAACACCACTGCACTGCCCTAATTCCTAGAACACTACCCCCAGCACGACCCCCTACACTACCCAAACACCACTGCACTACCCTAAACCCTAAAATACTACCCCCAGCACAACCCCTACACTACCCGAACACGACTGCACTGCCCTAAACCCTCAAACACTCCCCCAGCACGACCCCTACACTACCCGAACACCACTGCACTGCCCTAAACCCTAAAACACTCCCCCAGCACGACCCCCTACACTACCTGAACACCACTACACTGCCCTAAACCCTAAAACACTCCCCCAGCACGACCCCCTACACTACCCAAACACCACTGCACTTCCCTAAACCCTAAAACACTACCCCCGCATGACCCCCTACACTACCCAAACACCAATGCACTACCCTAATCCCTAAAACACTACCCCCACATGACCCCCTACACTACCCTAAACCCTAAAACACTACCCCCGCACGACTCCCTACACTACCCAAAGACCACTGCACTACCCTAAACCCTAAAACATGACCTCCTACACTACACAAACACCACTGCACTACCCTAAACCCTAAAACACTACCCCCTACACTACACAAACACCACTGCACTACCCTAAACCGTAAAAACTACCCCCAGCATGAACCACTGCACTACCCAAACACCACTGCACTACCCTAAACCCTAAAAACTACCCCAGCAGTACCCCTACACTACCCAAACACCACTGCACTACCCTAAACCCTAAAACACTACCCCCAGCAGTACCCCTACACTACCCAAACACCACTGCACTACCCTAAATCACTATCCCCAGCACGACCCCCTACACTACCCAAACACCACTGCACTACCCTAAACCCTAAAACACTACCCCCAGCACGACCCCTACACTACCCAAACACCACTGCACTACCCTAAACCCTAAAACACTCCCCCAGCACGACTCCCTACACTACCCAAACACCACTGCACTACCCTAAACCCTAAATCTACCCCCAGCATGACCCCCTACACTACACAAACACCACTGCACTACCCTAAACCCTAAAACACTACCCCCAGCACGACCCTCTTCACTACATAAACACAACTGCACAATTTGTTACAGGCGTTGCAACGCAGGCCTGTGGTGCTTACTGGAAGTACCTAGTGGGCTAGTTGGGCCCCAGGGACCCTCAGGATTCAAGGTGACCTAATCCTCCAACTAAAAACGCACCACGGGGCGCGTTTGCACAGTGGTGAAGGGAGGGGCGGGGCCTCAGGTGACATGTGCGCAAACACGCTCTGTGGTGCGATTTAGGTTGGGAAATTAATTCCTTTGAATCCTGAGGGACCCTGGGGCCAACTAGCCCACCAGGTACCTTCAGTAAGCACAACAGAGTTGCGTTGCAGAGAGGTGAAAAAGGTGCGTGGCCTCGGAACGCCTCTCTGCAACTCAGCTCTGTGGTCCTAACAGTAGGTACCTGGGGGCTAGTTGGGCCCCAGGGAGCCTCAGAATTCAAGGGGACTTAATCCCGCAACTTAAAACGCGCCACGGGGTGCGTTTGCACACATGTCACCTCAGGCCCCCCCTCCCTTCACCACTGTGCAAACGCGCCCTGTAGCGCGTTTTAATCCCCCTGCCCTATTATGTACTAGGGACTTGCAGAGGAGGTCATGCTAATCACAGGGGTACCCCAACGCATAGTGTTCCCTAGTGTATGTAGGTGTTTTCACTGTATTCTAAGTGTCTTTTAGCATAGCACTGGCTCTGGTTAGTCAGAGTCAGTTACCACCAGTACCCGTCTGAAAAAGTTGTGGGCACAGGATGATTTTGCAACAAGGCCTCTTTCTGCTCTTCTGTTGGTTCTTCCTGCACATCTTTTGCTTCTTTCTGTGCGTTTTTTCTTCTTTCTTCACATGTCCTACCTCTGTAGGCATAGTTAGAAACTAGCATTTAAAAAACCTTTGAAATTCACTTAAAAATCATAGGTTTCAGGCACGTTATAGTTAGAAATTAGCATTTAAAAAACCTTTGAAATTCACTGAAAAACCATAGGTTTTAGGGACAGTTATAGTTAGTTGGACATTTCACTTCTACAAAACCATAGAAATTCCCCCGTTATAGTTAGTTCAGCTAACTATAACTCGCGCCCCCGCAATGCACTGCTGATGACGTCACATATTACATCACTCATGACATGGTCAGTGACATCACTGATGACATCACTGATGACATCTCAAATGACATCACTGATGACATCATCCATGTGATAATTTCATGCATCTTCTCACACCCTAATATAACTTTTGATACACCCACTCTAAATTACAGACTGCCATTCTCAAAACCATAGACACTCCAACACCAAAAACTACATACCCACTCACTGATTCTTAGGTCTACACACACATCCACTCACTCACCCGTACAGTCACTCATACTTAGTCACTCAGTACAGGACTATCATATGCACTCATACACCTATATAAACACTCACGTACCGCCACTCATCCATAGAGGTACTCACACACCAAGTCAGTCATGCAAAAACTTAATCACACACCCATTTACTCACCTATACAGTTATACACACACCAGCTCACTTACTCATACAAATACTAGCACATTCTTACGCTCTTATACAATCACTGATACAAGTACACACTCATCCATACAGCCACTCTCACAATCACACACTCTCACTTATAGCCATTTATATACTCCAACACACATATATACTGCCTTTCACATATGTAGTTACTCACACATGTACCACTGAGATATACATTCAATCACTAACCCACCCATACACACACTCACCCACCCATACAGTCCATCACAGATGCACTCTTGAAACCATGCACCCATTGAATCACCAACTCACACATCTATGCACAGTCACACACACCCCACCCACACAAACAGTCAGGCACCCATACAGATACTCAGACAACCAATCAATAACCCATGTAGACACTCATGTAGCTATTCAGAAAGCCATGCAGCCGCTTACAAACCAACAGACAGACGGATACAGACATTCACACAGTTTAGTCACTAACCCATGCATTCAGTAAGATACATTTAATCACTCACTTGTAGAGTCAGTCACTCACGTACTAAATCATCCATTCAGACACTTATACACCCACTCATTCTTCAATACGCCTTTCCCTATATATATTAAACATATTTAAACTTTACAGAAACACACAGTCACTGGATGATGTCATCAGTGATGTCATCAGTGATGTTCTTTGAGATGTCATCAGTGATGTCATCAGTGATGTCACTGACCATGTCATGAGTGATGTAATATGTGACGTCATCAGCAGTGCATTGCGGGGGCGCGAGTTATAGTTAGCTGAACTAACTATAACGGGGGAATTTCTATGGTTTTGTAGAAGTGAAATGTCCAACTAACTATAACTGTCCCTAAAACCTATGGTTTTTTCAGTGAATTTCAAAGGTTTTTTAAATGCTAATTTCTAACTATAACGTGTCTGAAACCTATGGTTTTTTCAGTGAATATATATATATGTGTAGTATATGTAACCCCTTGAATTGCATAGGCCTCTCCCGCAAACTGGCCTACAGTCCACACCTCATCGACCAGCTCTTAGATACTGTCACTACTAAGAACTCCTCGGTACTCAAGGTAACATTTACCTTGCAGGTATCCCACCAAATCGACTACTTCCCTTCACCTCGTCCCCTTCGCTGGTGCCCATCTGTGCCAAAAAGTACCCTCCACTGCCTCACTGAATGGCCCACTGCCGCAACAGACAATAATCTCTAAAGTTCACCTCACACAGAAAGGCCCTTTTGTGTCGACACTGTTGTAAGACCACACACCAATGTCCCACCGCAAAACTCTCATGGAAATATATGGCCCCAACTCATACTGCATTAAATTTCCACTAAACCTCTCCAAACAGGCCGCAGGATCCTAGCCTTTTATCTGATGGGTGAGGTTCTTTTTATCAACCGTGGCAAGAACAAATAAATGCAGTCTCTGTCCCTCTGCTATGGAACTTATTAACTCCACATCAACCCGCAAAGCAGGCCACCTCTTATATCCAATCTTTTCCAGCATAAAACTTCTTGACACTGAATCTTCCCTGTTGCTACTGTGGTTGGATCACTATACAGTACCTTTCTCTGTACGGACCTGTCCTGCTCCACCTAAAGGGGAGAACAGACCACAGTCTAAGCACAGGACTTGTTTGAGATTGAACATACCAGCGCTTAACAGCCAGCTGAGGAGCACAATGCCCAATTTTGCACAAGTGGCAGAGCTAGGTCTGCCCAGGATTGATGATTGGTTGCAGGACACACTGGACTCTGTCCTGCCTACTAAAAATAGTCACCCAGCCAGGTCTCACCCACCAGCCCCATGGTTTACGGAGGCATTACGGGTAGCGAAACCTAGATGCAATAGCCTGGAGAGGGCAAGGAACTTTGCTTATGAGGAGGACAGTACTCACAAACACAAAACTACACTGGAAAACTATCATGGTCTCTGCAGAGCCACACAAGCTTCTTTCAACTCAGAGCAAATCACCTCAGCTCAAAACTGTCCCAAAACTCTCTTTAGACTAGTCAATGTACCCTTCGACCCTAACAACATTGCACCAGCACCAGCACCAGCACTGCCCCAGTCTCAATTGGAGGAATTGGAGCTTTTTTTGTTATAAAGGTGAAAGACATCCAACTTTCTGTTGGCAGACGGGAGAGATGCCTCCCAGTCTAACATCAGTCCATTGCCTCCTGTCCCTGACAACCTGGACATCTCAGTCACCACACTAGCCCACAAGAAACTGAATTTTTGGGACACACTGGACTTACCTTTATTTATGTCGCTGGTACAATCTATAAGATCTGACACTCCTAAAGATCCTCTCCTCCCATCTAAGTTTAGCACCCTGGACCAGGATATTATGCGGGTTCTGGTGGGACTCCTCAACTCCTCTTTACAGGAGGGGCACATTCCACTGCCATGGAAGCATGCCATGGTTCTGTCCCTCTTGAAGAAACATAACTTTAATCCTTCCAACTGGTCCAATTATAAGACTGATTTCTATGCTCCCTATTCTGTCTAAAATCACTGAGAAACATGTCAACAAACAACTCTCTGCCTTTGTGGAGTCCCAAAATTCTTTACACCCCTCAGTCAGGGTTTAGAATGGGCACAGCACCGGATCCGCCCTTCTAAGAGTCAAAGAACACCTCAGGCAGCTCTTGGACGAAGGCGAGATGGCAGCTCTGATCTTACTTAACTTCAGCTCTGCCTGGGGAAGGCATGCAACTACCCACATGCCTCACAGCTAGTGCGTTCCACCTGGTCACGCCCCCAGAAGTGGAGGAGAAGCATCGAGATGGAGACGCTGATGTGATGGTGGCTTTGAGTGAAGCGAGCCGCCGGCAGCCAGATATGTTTGCTCGTGGTTGTTTTTGACATTGAAAGGTGACAGTCTCTCCAACTAGAACAACGAGGCAGAGTACAAGAGATCCGAGAAACACTGGCATCAGGTTCCGACAGTGCTAGAAGGTGAAGGTAAGGCTGCACAATTATGGGGAGCCGTGTTGTGCGAGGTCCTCGCCCTTCTCCTTAGGGATCCACCTTCGGCTCTCTTATGATGTTACGCCATTATTTAGAGGCCCCCTTTAATCAGGGCTCTAACAGTAGAAGCTGACACCTGGGGGTTACAGATCATTTTGTTCTGGAAGAATATAGACTGTCCCTGGCGACGGAAGGGAGAAGCAAAAAAAATAAAATGAGGAAAAGGGGAAATGTGCAGCGGAAGAGAAAAAGAGAGAGAAAGACCTCTGTACACTGTGATATCGGTCAGTGAGACTCAACTACAAAAAAGGGGAATAAAGAAAAAAGTGAAGACAAAAGGATTTACAGCAGCATGCTCACATTTAAGCGTAAAACTGTAAACGCCAACTCTCTCTTTGGTCAGTCAATCTACTCCTGTTCAAAGGTCACGCAATAAGGGTGGTCTTGAGAAAGTACAATGCAGCTCTCAAACTCTACGCAACGCACAGCAAAGGATGCATCTTAAGGTGCAACAGCTGTTGGAAGCAGATAGGTTACAGGTCTCAGATGCTCAAGAAAACCTGCCTGAGACAGAAACAGAAAATGGCCAAGGTGATGTCATAGCAAATAAAAAGGTCACAAAATTCAAGCTTCCTTTGAATCTGGAAAGAACTGAAGATCCTGACAGTAACACGGAAGTTGGAGACCTCCAAAAGTTATCTACTGCTGAACCTGTTTCCACCCCTATGTGTTGTAAACAGTATCCTTTGTTTTCAAAATCACATATGGTGGCAACAGCCGCTAACATCACCGGTCAAGCAACAAATATAATGACATCTGAGCTGAGCTGAGGCTGCATCAGCCTCAGCTCAACAACAGGTAGGGCTAAAAGAGGCAATAGTGAACTCCCTACTGGTCTCTACCACCACAGTAGGCAACGAGGAATCTCTTCAGGTGATGAAAAGGACTCCAGCCAAACAGTTAAAGATATGTTTGATCTGATTTTATCTGCGATTAAGGAGCTGTGGATGATACAATCACAAGAGATCGCTTCACTGCATAAAAGGCTGTAGCAAATTGAGGATACAATGGGTTCCAGAACACCCAGCTGAAGCTGAACAGCGAGTATCCAGCCTTGAGGACAAGGCAGTGATTCATGAACAGGAAATAACACAAATCAGACAAAATATGGAGTTTCTCGAGTTGAAACTACAGGACATGGAAAAATATAATTGGCGATCAAATCTATGGCTAGTAGGGGTTCCGTAAGTAGCTGAGGGACCACAGGTTCGGGACTGGGTTGAGTCCCTGCTGAGAAAAGCAATTCCAGTCAATATACATTAAAACAGCTGATACCTGTTGCCCAAACAGTCTGCATTGTCACACGTATAGTAGTATGTTGGTTAGTAGTTTTGTAGTTACTGTCATTGGCTGCACTGGCAGTGACAATGGGTAGAGCAAGCTGACGAGGGCCATGGCACGTATTTTTTTTTTTACAAATTAAGCACTGGGCCATAGTATATGTTGTCATCTATCTCCTACATAACTAGGAACAACGATGTCTCCCCTCTTAAGAAGGAAGTTGTTTCTTCTTTGTATTTATGGAATATAAAAGTTGATACAAGCAGTTAACCTACACGGACTTACTGTTTTCCTTTCTTGAATCACGGTCACAGGCCATCAACACTTCAATACATTGAGAGCACAACAGCACTGCAGCTGGGTCAGTCTAATAGATCATGAGGTCCTGTGTATTTATTTTAAGTGCACAGAGTTGAAAGAGGCCGACAGGAAAAACAGTTGTCTAGGACAACAAGATTCATTTTAAAATTGGATGGCCTGTTGGTTTGTCAATGCTTTGCAACTTAATGGGCCAAATGTACCAAACATCAAATCACAGCACAATTTACTACACAAAATTCTCAATAAGTACTGAACGGATCTCACGGCAACCAAAAATGTATCTAAATTGAAGTTCTGTCTTCGTGGCAAGTTTTGTGTAGTTCATTTGAGATCGTTTTGTTACAGCTTAGAGTAGACACTCTTAAATGCTACTTTACAGCACCTCTAATAACTTTGCACCCTCGTAACCAATGTGTGAATAATTTGAAACTAAACATTGCAGTTGAACTTGTAGATTCCTCAAACAGTGGTCAGTTCATTACTAAACCAGATTATTAAGCACGTATTAGCAGGGGATGATTTTTAAAATGTTTCATAGTAATGGCTTGTCTGGTAAAGTAAACTTCCCTCTTCACGTCTGGCGGACACATAAGATATGTGGAGAGAGGGCTTTGACTTGGCTCCACACAGAGAGGTATTAGACTATCACCTCATGCTATCAGCTGGTGATGTACATTCCGCCTTCAAAGAGGGGCTTCCATTAGAATGCATGAGGGACTATTCTACATCTGAAAAATAAGCTTGTATCTCACATTCAGTTCTTTTTCTCCTTTATGCATTTTACACACATAAAACAATGTGTTTTGCTACTTTTCCCAACATTGGCAATGTCAGTAGGGCAGGCTATATTATGGTAAGCAACATTTGTACATACACTGCATGCAGTCAGCGTTTGTGGATGCATGAGTTTACATTGGGTTGGTACATTGGATTTGCAGTCAGCGTTTGTGGATGCATGAGTTTACATTGGGTTGGTACATTGGATTTGCCAATGCTTGTTTTTGAGTTTTTTTGCAGCCGCAGCTTGAAGTGAGAAAAAAAACTCGAGAGAGAAAGTTTAAGCTCTGGATGAAATGACACATAGAGAATGTTGGAATGTTAAACAAACTAACCTGTTTCTCTAACTTTGAATAATGCCTAAATTCAGGCAATCTCAGTTTGACGAGAGCAAAGTTTTAATCAATAATCTTAGCCGGCGTGTTATGTGCAATAGTGACGTCATCAATAACAATTCAAAGGTAACATTCAAAGGTTTTTGCCAGGGCTCAGCACCAGACCCCATTTTAAAGCACCAGGACTTATTTATGTTTTTTTTTTGTGTAGTGATGTAGTGGTACATGGTGCATAAAACAGCTTTTGCAGCAGCTTTGCTGATAGTGACAAGAAATCCATTTTCCAAAATTCTAGTGCTGGCACAGTGGAGGGGCATCGGGCTTCTTTAGGTGCTGCCACTGCCCAGGTTAGTTGGCCCAGTGGCTTTTCTCCACTTGCCCTCAGGCAGAGCTGTCCTTCCTGGCACCTACAACCTACACCTCAATCGCTCAGCTATCTGGGGGTCAGTTTTCTGGGCTGCAATAACATTTGCATTTAGTAATAAAGCTAAAATAAATCGGAGCTCTGAAGGCGGTGTGTGGCTAGTAAGTTGCCCTCCAGCCAGGTTTGTTTTTGTTTATTTGCTTCTGATACCGGCTTTAACGTACCAGGATATAAAGAAGAACCATCACCACACAAGCCATTTGGAGGTGGAAGAGTGTGAACAGTCCTCCTCTGGTAATAACAAGAAACAACAGGTTATCTTGTTTAGAATACAGTGCTGCACATGCCTAATTATATCCTGTTTACACTTGTACAGTGCAGAACGTGCCTAGTTATAACTTGTTTACACTTGTACAGTGCTGCAGCACCTAGTTAAATCTTGTGTACATTTGTACAGTTCTGCAAGTGCCTAGTTACATCTTGTTTACACTTATACACTGCTGCACGTGCCTAGTTATATTCTGTTTAGACTTATACAGTGCTGCATGCGCCTAGTTATATCGTGTTTACACGTGTTGTACAGTGCTGCTGGCGCCTAGTTATAATTTGTTTACACTTGTTGTACAGTGTTGCACATGCCTAGTTACATCTTGTTTATACTTGTTGTTCAGTGTTACACGTGCCTAGTTACATCTTGTTTACACTTGTTGTACAGTGCTGCAGGCGCCTAGTTCCATCTTGTTTTCACTTATTGCACAGTGCTGCACGAGCCTACTTACATCTCGTTTACACTTGTACAGTGCTGCAAGCGCCTAGTTACATCTTGTTTACACTTGTTGTACAGTGCTGCACAAGTCTAGTTACATCTTGTTTACACTTGTTTTACAGTGCTGCATGTGCCTAGTTACATCTTGTTTACACTTGTACAGTGCTGCACGTGCCTAGTTACATCTTGTGTACACTTGTTGTATAGTGCTGCACGCACCTAGTTACATCTTGTTTACACTTGCTGTACAGTGCTGCAGGCGCCTAGTTACAGCTTATTTACACTTGTACAGTGCTACATGCACCTACTTGGAGCAATGGGCGCAGTAAGAGCTGAACTGACAAAGGAGCACATTTGGACACAGCAGAATGAGAGATATCACAGGTTATCTTCTGCCTGTGTGGTGAACCGGTTGTGCATGGGACCACATGTTGTCAGTGAACATGAATAGAATCATATGCACCAAATGCTCTATGAATCCCATAACCCCTGACCTTTTGTTTGTGACAAGCTGCATTGGAAGAATGCCAAAAAATAATTTTACAGTTGGGCTATCTTTAAACATTTTATTGCACACAGGTTATCTATCTCTACAAGCTTTTACCTAGGGTGTTGTGCATGCAATTTCCACATTCCTATTTGAAATAGCACAGTTGTTAAAATATGTGTAGACCATGCACTGTTGTCAACACATCTCCTGGATGATAGATTAAGCTTGATATTTGTGAAATAGCAATCTGCAGTTGAGTTTAGTATTTGGGATGCCTCACAACAGCTGAAGAGGTTTACAATGCTTGTGAATCCTTGTCATACTAGATGGTTGGAGTGGGTGGAGGTTTATGATATCTGTTATACAGTGCACCAACAGTAGATTATTTTATTTGTTATTTATCACACCAGGAGTGGAGATTTGTGTTTCTTGTGCTAAAGTTCATAGATTTAGGATATTTATGACACAGATTTATAATATGCATTTTTACGACAAACTCGGCACCTGAAACATGATATGTTTTTATAGATACAGATTAAAAAAGAATAAATATATTTTTAAACATATATGTGATCTTTTTGGACTACAATATTTCTGGGTGCACCATTCCACTCATTATTTGACAGGTTTATGATATATGCGATATGATACATAATAATTATAATTCCACATTTGTAAAGCGCAAACGTATCACCCGTAAGGGTGTCCAGGCACTGGGGGGGCCATTGGAGAGATTAAGTGAGCTATTGCCCAGAGTCACATGATGTTGAGCTGAGCTGCTGCTGGTGAACAAACCGTGTGCCCCGCGCACCAGAGTCAGCCACTCTGGCCACTGCATCACACCTCCCCCATAAGGAGCACAGTTTTATAATATTTGTGATACGGTACACAAGTAGCACAGTTTTAAGAAATGTGTTATATGGTACACAAGGAGAACAGTTTTATGATTTATGTGATACAGCCCACAAGGAACACAGTTTTATTATATTTGTTGCATGTTATACAAGGGGAACAGTTTTATGATATGTGTGATATATTTGTGATAAGATACATTAGGATCACAGTTTTATGATGTTTGAAATACAGCACTTCTGTTGTTCAAATTTATATGTGTGATACCACCACATACCTGAAGCAGAGTTGTATGAATTTTGTTACGCAGTGCACCTCCAGTAAGATGGGATTTAGCCTTCTGGAAATGTTATAGATGTGATGGTAGGGTATGCTTTAACCTTCTCTAAGGATTGCACTGTTCTCATTCTGATGACAAGACTTGGCACACAAAGGGAATTTGTGGGAGAAAAGAGTTTGTATTGGGGTTCACTTAAACCTTCATAGTCAGAATGGAGTCTCCGATGATCTACACAGCCTCTCTCCAAACTTTCTGCACCTCAACAGCCCTGCTTCTCATCCAGGGCTAGATACCACTAGGTCAAGGATGGAGGCAGTGAGCCCCCTGCCAGACCAGTGCTTAATATACTCCATCAGTAGCCCATGCTTACCAGAAGCACAGAAAAAACTATCCAGAGAGGCTATTCCTCCTTCTATGTGTGCTGCAGAATGCAGCACACATGGAGAAAGGAAAAAAAGGGAAAACATTTCTCCTTGTTACGCTTGCTCTGGGGAGGCAAAATATTTTGGTCCTGCCCCAGGTTTACAGGATTTTTTAAATCTGGGGCAGCTTCTAAATCCATGGGTAATACATGTTTCCTTGTTCTCGGCCCGCTTGCCTTTTTCTCTTTTTATCATCCTTCACAGCAGTCATTTTCCATAGTAGTCAGCACCCACCTTCTGCCCTGTGCCACATTCTGTTAACTCACTTCCAACTCTCTGCAATCAAATTCACCTGTTGTTGTATTAAGAATGAATATAATAGCTGTACCAGTAGTCCATCATCATTTTTCACTTAGGACACTTTTACTAAATGATCTATGATGGCCTCTCTTTCCAGCCTAACATCCAGCAGGATCTACGTGTGCAAACCTACCCATGCCTGAAATAACTTAAACGCACCAGGGAGAAATTTAAATTATGCTAGTCTAATTGAAATACTTTTTGGAATTTCTGAAAATTATGCAATTACACCACTTTGTGTAATTGCCAACTAATCAAATGTGCCATTCGTAGTAAAGGTTTGCCTGAAAAACATGTGAACAATAGAAAGTGAGTTGCTGTTGTTCGCTGTGCTTTGTTTAAACACGCTGAAATATAATGCAAAATGACGGATTCGCATTTCACATAATTTTGTGCAATCTTGCTGAAATTTCAGGAAATTACATGAAAATAAATGACGCAAATTTGTATACCCCAAAAAGCCACCCTGTCTTCAGATGAAGATAGAGCACCTTGAGAAGGCACAGTGATTATCTGTTCAAAATGAGGAGCATACCAGCTAGAACATGTCAATGCTAAATTTGAAGAGATTTTTAATGCCCTGCTGTCAAACTCATGCTGCATTCTTCCTTTCATTAGACCAACTACAGACTGAACTTTACAACTCTTTGCACTTTTTTTCTGTGGTGTAGTATATAAGATGCAGTTTCTTACAATTTGATAGAGGAGCCTTGCTTAGTACCATTAATATTGGTGGCTCAGTATCCAAGAAATTCCTATAGTCTTCTAAATACAGCAGGTGGTCTATCCTGCTGCCTGGCATGGACTTACTTTTCCTCAGAGATTTAAAGTAATGTAATTAAAGTTGATTACTTTATTAGATGTTTGCCTGTACCCATGGCTTTCTAAAGGAGCAGGAACATCAACTATTTATTAATTTCTTTATTTTTGCCTGCCCTCTGCCTCCCATAAAGACTCATCCACTTCCCGTAGGGGCCCCACTGACCCTGTAGGTAAGACAAATAGGCATTAATTAATTTATTTGATATTTGCGTGCCTCCTAAATGGATCCCAGAAGCCCTTGAAGAACACCAAGGTAGCTTTTCCTATATAACAGTAAGTTTATGACAGGTTACTCAATTGCTAAGCATTTGTTAAGATGATGACTTGTATTACATTGACCTAATTGCCCAAGCCTCACTGACTTTGTTTTATTGCGGGCAGTTGCGCAACATCATACAACACTGAAATGGAGACAAGTTTGTGGACTAGCTGACTGTGACACCAGAGTCCTCTGCTAAGTGCTTCTGCTTGTGCTGAGTGCTAAGCCATACAAGAAGTAAAGAAGATGGACCCAAAGTAGGGGGTTCCTCTCAAGAAAGCCGCTAGTCAGGAGAAGTATGTTGTCATTAACAGGCTCTCATCCTTTTTCTGTCAAGGCAACATACCTGGTCCCCCATTCTCTGTGCAGGAAGAGACTTGGAGGAGGTTCACCTCTGAATGAATGGCAGCACCACAAAAACCAAAGCCTATGTTTGTTAGTGCTGCGGTGACGCAGTCATGAAGAGCAGTAAGCCTGAAATCAATGTTCCCGTTTCAACAGCAGGAGCCTTCATGTTCTATAAGTGATCTTTCAGAAATTAGAGTGTTGAGTTTGCTGAGGAGAAGAATATTGTTGTGACTGCTCTTTAACAGGATGTGTTAGCTTCACAATTTCTGGCAATGAAAAGAGAGATCACTTCCCTGTCTGCGCCAAGCCCCCATCCGATGATCCTGAAATATATTGGGCCCCCGTTGGGACCGATAAGGGAAGGTAAAATAAAGGACTGTTGCCAAAAAAGCTGGAAAGTGAAAGAGATGATGATGGACCAGTGATCTTTAGTGTGGAAATTGGCACAGAGGAACTCCGATCACCTCAATTCAACTCCAGCTTCAATTTTTTCAAGACCACAAAACCTATAGCAACCACTGCCTCTATCAGTTTATAAGGTGCAGCCATTTATTTCCAGAAGTTCAAGGAACATTTTGAGACAGTATACACTATGAAGAAAATATAACTTATGGGTAATCCACTTCCAGAAGTTTGAAATGGCAGAATGATTGTAAGCGCTGCTCATAGGGTGTACGCCATTATACTCATTTTAGGAACATGTGTAGTGTATTTTTGCCATCTATGTAGTGTTTTCCAGAGGCCCTGGCTGTACATGTCATATTAATGTTTGATACATAAATGAGAAACTGTTGATTTAAAGTTGTATGTCAGATGAGGTATTTAACAGGCATATTCTATTTAAGTAAATGAAATCTAAACATGTTTTAGGAGGTTACACAATGCTTAATACATTGATGATGACAACCATGGTTAGAGAGACATTTTGTTTCTGACACAACTCAATGTCAGTAAAAAAAATAGCATAATATCTACTCAATGTGGATGGTTTAGGAGGTGTGTTTCAGTTCTTGCATGTTGCTAAATGTTATATCCATTAGTATCTGAATAGTGATAGAAAATTGGCCTAGGTGTAGCTAATTGAATACCTTTTGTCCAAAACGCATATAGCAACCCATTACATTCACTGGTTGATGTCATCATTGATGCCATCAATAATGTCAATTGAGGTGAAATGAGTGATGCCATCAATAATGTGATTAGACATGTCCTGAGTGATGTAATATGTAACGTCGTAAGCAGTGCATGATGGGAGCATAATTTATAGTTGGCTCACTGAACTTTAAATAGTGAATTGCAGTGCTTTGTTTGTTTTTAAACATTATGCCTTGTGTAACTTTATCAACTATTGTGTAGTTTCCAGTAATCAGTAGGAACTGTGTGTTTCCGGGAAACATATACTTAGGATGGTGCCAGACTGATTCCATCCACCCCCGTAGGTTATATTGTCCATTGAACCAGCTAGCTCACAGTGTCATCGTTAGCCCCCCTAAATTTAGGCAGTGAGTGAACAGTTCTATCAACCACAGAACATGACAACCCTGTTCCGTCAGGAATCATGGTGACAGACCTAGAACTTTTCTCTCAATCACTCATGCTCTTTTGCTCAGAGAAATATACAAAGAATACATGAAGGGATGTTTTTCAATATTTATTGAACCATAGTGATTCTTGTATAGAAGATATGTGCTGCAATGATTAATAGACAGAACAGACAAAAGTTATAAGGCATGTCAAAACAGTGAATAAAAGAAAGAGACAGTTTATATATGAATACATATACAGTATTATAACAATCTAGCCGGTGTTTCTTAGAAACGTAACCAAAGTGCCGTAAATGCAAATGTGCGTCAAAAGTCAATTAGACAAAGGGAAGGTAACCTGGGAAAGAACCGTGTACATGCAGATTGGCACTATTCCCTACTAGGCCTAACTCGGACAAATGACACACCTAACTATAATGTCACATTTGTTCTTTTTAGATGGTTATTAGGGTTTTAAAAAAAATATAAAATAAGGTATTTTTACTATATCTGAATGCAATGTTACCTTAGTCTTTGGATTTTTCAGGGAATTTCTGTTTCTTTATGTGGGTTAAGGTCTTATTTCCATATCTAATTATAATGTCACTTTACAATTTGCTTTTTCAGCTTTTTATTTTCTTTTTTTACATAGGCTAAGGTCGATCCACACCTAACTAATGTTGTGTTAATCTTTAGTTTTGCAGTTAATTCTGTGTTTTTTAATCCTTTTTTAATTTGTGTACACATGTAACTATTGTTAAGTGGATACTGTGTTGCTGCACAACTTAGGTCTGTGTGCACTGAGTTTAGAGAACAGAGACAGTCTTCAAGTCTCCAACTATGTCGAATCTTGTACAGGTAGTTAACCCTTCCCTTTTGAACAGTTTCACTAGCTATGTGAAGAGGTAGTTTTATACAAATCTTTTCTATTTTTTAATATTGTCGTTCTTTTTTCGATTTAGCTAACAGACACACTCTTTAACTAAGCTGTTTCTTTCATCCCATTTAACCTTTTTTGTATTGTTTCTTTATTTTTTCAACCATAAATGTATGCGTTAAGATATTTCAAATTTTGACCTTTTCTAATTGTTTCATTTATTAACATTTTTGTCAATGTCCTTGTGTTGCTCCTTCATCTGTTGTTATAGAGCTTTGAAGAAAGCTCTTTTGTTTTTCTCCCCTGAGGAGGCAACACTTATACTGCAGTATGTTGCAAGGTCAGTCTACTGATGGCCATGGAACCTCAGGTGGTTCACTTTCCTCTTCTTTATCACCTTCTCCCCTTTTCCGCTTAATTTTAGCCCAGGCAATGTGTTTTGGATGATGGGACTGAAGATGCTGCCACATTCCGGATGTCCCCATGGAGTATTGACTCAATTTCCCTCGATGCAGCTCCTGACTGCATGAGGTACAAATAGCAGAACAAGCATATATATTTTTTTGCATTGGTGGAAGAGTTAAAAACATCAACAAGATTGGTTACTTCTCAGACCTATTGCATGGTGGTGCTGTGGATGTTGAAGAGAATTGCATCATCATCCTCCAATGGTTTGTTAAGATGGGTGCAGTGCTTGCACTAGTTGGTGACTGATTCCTCCCAGTTTCTCTTGTTACCATAATGGATCTACATTACATTTGTTTCCTTCTGCCTCTGTCGAACAATGGCACAGTATTCAGGAAGTTATTTCCTTGTCAGTTCTATAGCCTGAGGATTTGTTTTAACTGCTGATTCCTTTCTGGTCAATCAAATGACTGCTTTCATGTTATATTTGATGTGCAATGGGGTCGGTGGTATTCCACATGACCCATAGAGCTTTTGACAGAGTGCAGTAAGTATGGTTTTTGGGTTTTTAATTCCTGTTCCATGTCTGGTAGGAGTATCCCAGAGCCAAAAAAGGTTTTAAAAAGAAGTTGAGTGTACTATGAGGGAGGAGTTTTACTTCAACACTGAGCCCAGGTTTTCTCTGCAGGTACAACTAAGAAAGATGTCTTGCAGTGTTTAGTAACATTTCTACATTTTTAGGTGTTGTAGTGCCACAGTCCATAAAAATGGCACAGAGGTACCTGAAACTCTCAGTAAAAGTACACCTGATTGGTTAAAATGAATTAACTGCTGCTTTTGTGTGTGAACATTCTGTGCTCTTCCCTGCACTATTGTTCAGTGTTTCACACTTTTTGGGGGAAATTAACCCAAGAAAACCCATGACTTCTGGCTTTTGGAGAAGAAAGAATAGCCCACACGGACCAAGACAAAGTCAATTGCTTGGCAATGTTTTACAATACTGGCTAGTGAGAAGACAGTTTTGGTAAAGTTATGTCAAACCTCTTTATGCTATTGGAAGGGATGGGATCTTATTGGCCCCTTTCAGAGAGCCTCGTTCAGGAACATAATTCCTAGAGGTCCTCAAAGTTGTATGCTATGTGTGATGTGTAAGAACTGAATGTGTCTGTAGGCCTATTGTTTGGACACTGTGATGGGGAAGGTACCAGCAATCACTGTCCATACTTGTGTGCATTGACTCTATTCATACAAATTTGTAAAAGTCCTTTTGTGTCACAAAGGCACAGTGAATACCCCAATGCACATGGTATGGTGAATTAGGTGTCTACAACCTGTTCAGAAATACTACCTGCACCAGGTGCTCTATTAGCAGCCACACAATTCAGTTTAGTTGTTTTGATGAGGGAAACACATTTTTCAATATAGCCCTTGAAATCTTACCACAAGCTTTGTCAATGTCAGTAGGCTTGAGAATGACATTATTGCCTCACATGTGCGTGCATGTATTTGTGCACACGCACCTGTATGTACATGTGACTATGTGAGCATGTGTCTTATTGAGGCAGTGAATTTTATTATCTGCAGACTGTCACCATGTGAACCCACTAGATTGAGATGTGTGACACTTTTCAGTGCTTGTTGAAATGAATACATGTGTTTATTTTCGATGATCTGATACTTTCAACCGTGTGGCTCTAATCATACTGGACGAAGATTTGATTGATGCCGGTCAGTCACTCCACATAGACACATCTGTCACATACACTGAAATATTCCACCTGGGAGAAACTGTATCTTACATCCAGAAAATTAAAGGTCAAAGATATCTCTATCTCTCAAACCAAACAATGACAACTCCTCCCGCACAAAAAGCAATCAGAACATGACATATTTTTTACTATCTTAATAATATGAACTTTCTCAGTAACAGCATGGAGAAATTTGGTTATTTAGTTTGAGGCATGTATATTGTATATAGCCATATAAAAAACAAACATGCATTCATTACATTTTGGCACTAACATTTTCTCCTTTTTCTTCTTTCTATGGCATTATTAAAATCTTTATTTTTGAGAGTGTAAATAATAGGGTTACACATAGGGATCACTCCACTGTAGAGTAAGGAGAATATTTTGCTCTGACTCACTGAATATGTTGAAGCTGGTCTTATGTAAACAAATATGAGTACTCCATAGTATAAAATCACTACTGTGAGATGGGAGGCACAAGTGGAGAAGGCCTTGTGCCTTCCAGTGGTAGTCTGGATTTTTAGGATGGCTAAGAGAATTTTGACGTACGATGCAAGAATTAAAATACAAGATGATATTAAAACTATAACACCCAAAATAAAAGTCATTTGATCAATGACAAGGGTGCTGGTGCAGGAAAGCTTCAGCAGGGCAGGATAGTCACAGAAAAAGTGGTTAATTTCACGAGACTTACAAAAGGAAAATGTTGATATGATGACAGTGTGAAATATTGGCTCCAGGAACCCAAGAATCCAGCATCCAGTGGCCAATTGGAGACAAACTAGCTTACTCATGGTCATTGTGTAGTGTAAAGGATGACAAATGGCCACATAGCGATCAAAGGACATGACGGTCAGCAGAAAAAACTCAATTGCAATCATGGCTATGAAAAAGTAGACCTGGAGCAGGCACTGCCAGAGAGTGATATGCATGTTACAAACAAAGAAGCTGGCCAGCATTTTAGGGTAGGTAATCGAAGTGTAGCAGATGTCCACAAAAGAAAGATTTGAAAGGAAGAAGTACATTGGTTTATGGAGATGTGAGTCAGTGTAAATGACTGTCATGACTAGAAGATTCCCTGCAAAGGCTCCCAGGTACATCAGAAGAAAGCCAACAAAGAGGGGGACCCGCAAGTCTGGAAGATCCGAAAAACCAACAAGAATAAATTCTGTCCAAGATGTCGTATTTCCTTCTCCCATTTCTGAAGTGGGACTTATTACATCAATGCAGATGATTAGCTAGAAGACATAAAAAATGCAAATATTGGCAATAGCATTACTTTCCAGGGATATAATTGTGAAGTTGAATCATGGAAACAGACAAATGGCATTACTGAAAGGAGGTGTGTGAAAATGTTCCCATTCATTTTTGTATTCTTTAATTGCATTATTATGATTACTCAGTTTGTAAAAATCCTACAATGAATATTCCATTCTACAAAACAAACATACCAACTTTAAAAGTGGAAACAATTTCGTTAACAGATTTTTCTTTCATATTTGTGTTTAAAATGCCTTATAAATGCAGTCACTCTTATACCGAATAATCAGTATTCCTATATAAATGTATTGATTGTGCCTAATTACATATTCTGAGGCATCTGACAGTGTTATTAAATAATTTTCACTTTCCTCATTCCAACAGTTACTGTTCTAAGCCCTACTCTGTATGTCTATGTCTTCTGTCAATGGAACCATAGCAAAGCACACTCAGGCGAAAATGATAGCACGCTCCAGAGAAAGATGGTCTGAAATAGAAGAGACATAACAGAGCATCTGCCTCCAGTGGTCAAACCAACACTAGTTGGGGTGTGGCCTTGCAAGATGGCCGCTTAGTCACTGAATCGCTGGGACTCATCTGTGCAGGCAGAACCAGCATGTATCGTTCGCCCTGCCTGCCCAGTCGGGAGAAGGCCCTTCAGCATGAACCACCGGAGTCTTGCAGTGCCCCCTGACAGGGTGCTGTCATGGTGCCCTCCAAATCAGAAGGACTCCAACACTGACCTGGGAGCTCATGGGCCTCAGAATGGGGCCTAATTGTGTTACGGGCTTAAAACAGCATGGCGCTAGGCCGGGACCACAGTCACAGCAGCAGAGCAAGGTAGGGTGAGGGCTGCTGTACAGGACCTAATCATCACCCTAGTTGGTGGGCCCCAAGAGATCCCATTTAAGTTCCCATTTTGGTTGGCTGCACAGACCAGAGGAGCCTAGTTGTGCACCTCCGGTAAGCAGCAGCGCGCGCCAAACCTGAAGCCAGTACCTTGATTTTAAGCGCCAGTTTTAACAATTGTATTTGCACTATTTTAAATTACCTTTTTTAATAACTAAGCCTCGTTGTCAGGGCATCTTAACTTAGTCCCTGTTCACCCTGCACTCGCACTTTCCAGACGCCGGTCCCCGGTCCGCCACGGCTTTACAGCCGATTGTTGCGGAGGGACGTGGCCCCTCCTCTCAGCTCCCTCACTTCCGGGGGCTGAATTCTCATTTATGGGAAAGCTGCAACGGACGCGCAGCGGTAAGCAGCAGCGCGCGCCAAACCTGAAGCCAGTACCTTGATTTTAAGCGCCAGTTTTACCAATTGTATTTGCACTATTTTAAATTACCTTTTTTATTAACTAAGCCTCGTTGTCAGGTCATCTTCACTTAGTCCCTGTTCACCCTGCACTCGCACTTTCCAGATGCCGGTCCCCGGTCTGCCGCGGCTTTACAGCCGATTGTTGCAGAGGGACGTGGCCCCTCCCCTCAGCTCCCTCACTTCCGGGGGCTGAATTCTCATTTAAGGGAAATGCCGCAATGGACACGCAACGGATGCGCGCAGTGGGTGTGCCGCTGGCGCGCCAAAGGCAAGCCCGTCTGCGCCCGTCTGCGTCCGGCCGGGGCCAGGGGCCAAAACCCCTGCATCTATCATCTCCAAACGGTTGCATTACAAAGCAGAAGAGCTGCTTCAGTTGAATGGGCTCACCATGGGGAACTGCCAAAACGCCATTCATCCTGCCAGCAGTTCAACTGAGTGTATGCACTGCCCCTTTATATTGTCTCGGGCCCCACACGTTAATTCTCAAAACCCCAAATCTTATAAAATGTTCCTGTTAAATTGCAGGTCGCTGCCAAAGCATGCGGCGGAAATCTGTATTCTTTTGGAAGAAGAAGAGCCGGAGGTTCTGTTCCTGACTGAAACCTGGCTCAACCCAGGGTCGGAACCCGATCTAGTCCAGGCTCTCCCCTTGGGCTATTCCATCCAGAGGCTCGATCGGACCTCAGGTAAAGGTGGCGGGATAGCTATAATTTATAAAAACCACCTCATCTGTCGTACAACTGGAAGTCCTTTATCAGACTGCGAGAACCTTGCTTTCGCCATAGGTTTTACACCTACGCTCACCCTGTCTGGTATCCTAATCTACCGACCCCCTGGGTCCTTGGGGCAATTTGGAAAATCCCTGCCCGACCTGGCGGTCAACTTAGCCAGTATCCCTGCTAATTTTACTCTATTGGGAGACTTTAATCTCCATTTCGATGATCCCTCACAGATGGCCGCAGCGGAGATCACAAATGAGCTCGCAGCCTATCATTTTCTGCAAAAAGTGGCCAATCATACTCATACGAAAGGGCACTTATTGGACCCTATTTTCTCCAATCTGGAAGACCTAGCAGGAGGGAACCCCATCCCAGTACCATGGTCCGACCATTTTCTCATCCCAATTCTTTGGACCCCCAACTCTGCAGTGTCCTATACTAAACCTGTCAGCAGAAGGTCACACCCCTGGTCCAAACGTTCGATAGAACAGTGGATTTTAGAACAAGAAAAAACAAAGCCAGTGCCCAATTCTGATGCTGTAATAGCTAATGAGAACTTTAATAAGTGGATACAAAGTTCCCTAGATTTACTCCTCCCAACAAACTCTACCCAGATAAAAATAGGAAGTAACAGAAGGGCATGGTACTCCGCAAAACTTCGGGCCTTAAAACAAACTTGTAAGAAGCTCGAAAGAACTTGGAGGAAGGACTTCTCCCCCGACAAGAAATTGAAATATCGGGAGGTTATCAAACTATACAAAGCGGAAATTAAATCAGCCCAGGCGGCATACTATGATGATAAAATCTCGTCGGCAGCTAACTCTGCCCGCGAGCTCTTTCGCATTGCAAAATCTCTGCTTAAAATCCACATTCCCCCAATGATCTCCGATACTTCAGGCTCACGCTGTAACAAACTTGCAGACTTTTCCCTTAACAAAATTCACACTATCTATACCTCATTCTCCCCGACAGAGAGCCAAAAATTGGATATTAGTCCTCACAGCACTGAACCTTATTTGGACACATTTCCTTTGTTGGACCGTGAGGCATTTGATAGTATTTCATCCCAGGTGAAAAGCGGGTCGCCCAAAGACCTGGCACCTCTCAAAATCTTAACACAAGTTGCAGGCACCGTCTCCCCCATTATTCTGGAGCTGATCAATGCCTCACTTGCTTCCTGAGTGGTTCCTCCACCTTGGAAGGAAGCCATGGTGAAGGCACTTTTAAAAAAAACCCAGCCTTGACCCGGACTCCCTTGGAAATTATCGTCCCATTTCACTTCTCCCAGGGATCAGCAAAATAATTGAAAAATATGTTAATTCTGTGCTGTCCACCTTCCTAGAGACGCATAGTTTCCTTCACCCATCACAGACGGGCTTCCGTCCTCTTCAAGGAATAGAAACGGCCTTGCTCTCAGTTGTCGAAGAGTATAAAAAAATCCTGGATGCCGGAGGTACCACTATGGTCATTCTCCTGGACCTCAGTGCAGCCTTCGATACGGTCAACCACCAAATCCTGGTCTATAGACTCAGAAAACTGGGAGTGACCGGGCCGCACTGGCATGGCTGCAATCCTTCCTGGGCGATAGATCTTTCCAGGTCTTTGAGGCTGATGTGGCCTCAAAACAGGTGCCACTCCGCTGCGGAGTGCCTCAGGGATCATCCCTGAGTCCCATCCAATTTAACATTTACATGCGCCCATTAGCGGAGATTGTGCTGCCATTTGGGGTTCACATAGTGACCTATGCAGACGACACGCAACTTGTGGTGGGCCTCAACCATGCCGATAACTCTCCTTCCAGCCTTAGTCCATGCTTGGAAGAGGTAGCCAAATGGATGAATGACTCCTTCTTGAAATTGAATGGGGAAAAACTGAAATCATGATTCTTGGGAATCGGTCCCCCTCTGACCTGAATATAATGTGGCCGGCCGCTCTGGGCCCAGTCCCGACTCCCAGGACCCAAATAAAAAGCTTGGGTATCTGGCTTGACCAAGACCTGACTTTCAAGGTCCAGGCACGTAATGTGGTGGACTCATGCTATGGCATCCTAAAGATGCTTCATAAAGTCGTTCCCCTACTCCCTCCACGAGCAAGGAAACTTATGGTCCAGGCTCTTATTTTGTCGCATCTCGACTATGGGAATGCCCTTTATTTAGGGGCCCCAT
Organism: Calotriton arnoldi; assembly: GCA_963921515.1. Lineage (NCBI taxonomy): Eukaryota > Metazoa > Chordata > Amphibia > Caudata > Salamandridae > Calotriton > Calotriton arnoldi. The sequence goes on from CAWUFW010017068.1 coordinate 81,414, forward strand.
GCAAAACCCTTTCAAAACTTCAGACTGTACAAAATTGGCCAGCCAGAATCCTTCTGGATATCCCGAAATATCAATCAGCAAAACCTGCTCTGAAGTCTCTTCACTGGCTCCCTATCAGGGAGAGAGTTGATTTCAAGGCTATGTGCATTGTTCACAAGTCATTTTCTGGAATGGGCCCTGCCATCAATCACTTTATTGTTCGGCCCTACCGCGCTAACAGACGCCTCTACTCAGATGAGCTGCACCTTGCTACTGTTCCTAGGATTAGGAAAGCAAGAAGTGGGGGTCGTCTGTTCTCCTACAATGTAGCCAAGCTGTGGAATGCCCTCCCTCTTCATCTATGAAAGGAACCCAACCATCTCGCCTTCCGTAAATTGTTAAAAACCTGGCTATTCCCCTAAACCGACTGGCTTCCCTCTACTTACCGTCTCAGCGCTGGGATGCCCTCCGGTAGCCATGTGCTTAACAAATGCTTTTTTCATTTCACCTCCGAAGACCCGCTTGGCTGGCCCTGGGATAATCACATAGAGCGACACCACAAGCATGTAGAGAGGGGCTGGGGGCCAGGCAGCCACTGTTACCCCAGTGTCATAAATATATATACCCTGAGTGAGGACTTGATGCTGCAATACCTATTGGCTGGCCTGGCTGCTAGTCCGGTACCTGAGAGGGCAATTAACATCAATGCAGCTAGATTTGCCCTGAGAACTGTGATTCATGATCGGGGGCCCCTACGTCCTGGAAGTTAGTGTACAGAAGGCTGATAACTTGCCCTTATTTGGTCTGTGACTGGTGGCACTGTTGGGTCTCTGAGTCGGCAAGATGTGCCCCCCTGCCTCACACCATTAAATAGGACCACATGGGACTCCAGAGTTTAGACCTGCACCTGGGCAGCTGGCATCACACTTCCACCTACTGGCTGCTTGAACTTGAGGCAGCTCCTGCCGTTGGGACTCTGAAGTGGGCTAGGTGACTAGGCTTGGGACAGAGTGTACATGAATGTTGTCTGCATTGAGGGGCACACATGGTGAAAGATAAGTCTGCAAAGCCTGTGCAGGCCAACAAAATTGATACTGACGCCCACCCCCTGCTGCTGGAGGGAACAGCGGGCAGACGGTCTAAACAGGCCTCCCCAGGTGGAACAGGGGTTCCCCACGATGGCAGATATCATGGCGGAAATTAGGGGCTCCTGAGAGGTCATGCTTGTGAAGATTCAAACAGTGGCCCTTAAGCTGGGCTTGCTCTGGGCCGATTTCCGTGAAATATTGGAGAGGGTCTCCGAGGCTGAAGAGAAGGTCACGTTGCTTTAACAAGTGGCAGCTGCCCTAAAAAAGACAGTCTAAGTTTCAAACACTTTAGATTTGCATTGATGAGAGGATTGAAGATGCGGGCCTTCCAGAAGAAACAATCTCCGCTTTGTAGGCTTCCCTGAGAGGGTAGAAGGGCAATCTGTAAAGTTGTTTCTGGAAGATTGGATCAAGACAGCTCTCCAAGTTTTTACTATAGAATGAGCCCATCGCGTATTGGCGCCAGTGCCCAGACTGGACACGACACCATAATCTCCAGACTGTATAACTTCAGGGACGGGATCCTGCAACATGTGTGGGTTCATAAAGCCCCCCAGTCTGAAGGCAGGAACTCCCCGTTTGAAGGCAGGCACATCATGGTCTTTCCAGACTACCCCCGTAAAGTGCAAGACCTTCATAGGGACTTTATGCTGACCAGGAAACGTCTTCAGGAGCAGGACCTTCACTATAGACTTATGTTTCCCACAAAACTCAGGGTGTAATATGAGGGGATGGTGTATTTATTGATCATCCCAGGGGAAGCTAACGACTGGCTGGGTGCTTTAGAAGGGGTTCTGCGATGGAGACCCTCAAACCCCAAAACTATTGGGAGTGGCTCCAGCCAACAGATAACTAGATTTCGCAGACACTCAGTGGATACAGTGTCACGTACAGGTATTTGCCAAACCAAAAAAATTCTGGGTATCCCGGATGGAAATTTGGAGGACTCAAACTCCATGTCAGACACTTGTGAATCATTCCAAACTCACAGGGGGGCACAGATGAGGGGCAGGGGATGTGTGAGCAGAATAGAACCACAATGTTTAACAAGTTGGCTATGCATGTATCATGATGTTTCCCCCTTTCCCTCCTTGTCTTTGCAGCACTACTACCCGAGATGGTGTACAATGGGCCCAGGAATGTTCTTTCGAACATTCAGGAGAGGTAAGGTGATGTGGAGAGGTAACAATTGCAGTTCTTGACTTTATTGATGTATCCTTTGACTAGCAATAAATGCTGGTGGGAGCTCATGTTGGGCCGCAGTCCTATTAGGATGGTTGAGAGTGTTGTTTTGACTTACTGTGGGAGGAGTTATCAGTTACTTTGATTTCAAGAGAACGTGTGGGTGATTGGAAGTGTCTGGCTCTTTGATACTGAATCTAGATATGTGACACACTGTCTGTTTGAGGAGGAGAGGGAGCAAAGTGTGTATGGAACACAGTGGGACGAAGACGTGCATGGCTTCATGGTGCTATGTCTACTGTCAGGAAGTTTGTAACCTGGAACGTTCAAGGCATGGTTCAGCCTAGTAAAAGTCACAGAGTTTACTCTTACCTCAGACGCTACGGTGTCTCAGTGGCATTTTTGTAGGAGACTCAAACATGGGGGACATGCAATAAACAACAACGACACATATGGTGGGGGCAAATCTTTGCAACCTCCTATTCCAGGTATGCCAGGGGGACCTATATTTGGGCTGCGCTTGGAGTTCCTTTTTGGTGAAGAAGGTGAAACTTGACTCTGAGTGTTGTTATGTGTTTGTCTCTGGAACGCTAGATACCAGAGATTTATGTTTGGTGAATGTATATGCCCCTAACATTGATGATTCTGAAATCTTTGGGTTGGTGATGACTGCGGCTGCAAAGTGGGCCCAGGGGTAATACTGGCTGGTGACCTAAATCGTGTACTGGATGGTGGGCTGGACTGGCTCCCTCCAAGTTCGGGTGCCCAGCTTGCTTTGATGAGCACTCTCAGGGAGATTATGATGGGATTGGGACTGCAGGATATAATGAGTGTGCACTTCCTACAGACTAAAGTATACTCCTGCTATGTGCCTGCAATCGGGACACATATGGACTCATTCGGTTTGACCAAACCTGTGTCTGAAGTCATGTTTCCGACCGACTCGGAAACATTTCCGACCGACCGATTACGATACAAGGTAATTGATTGGTCACTCCGAATTGGTCCGTGCCGGTCGGAGTCAAATCGTTGAGCTCTACGGACCGTGTTTTGGCCCGACCGATTACGATGTCGGATTTCAACAGCCTTTCTGTCCGACATGGATCGGCTGGTGGAAACTGTCTTTGGGGGCCCGTAGCAGGCCCCCCTTCACCCAGAGGCCTCCGGTTGGGGCCCATGGGTCCCCTCTTTCCAACCATGCACAATGTGCCTGCCAAAGGGTGCACGGTTTTCCGCAACCACCCCATTTTTCAATGGGAGCCTGTATTGTTGGTCGGAACACAGGCTCCCATTGTAGTCAATGGGAGTCTGACCGAACAGTGTTCGGAATCATCGTAATCAGTCGGTCGGACTCCCCGAAGGTGAGTCAGTCAGAAACGCTTCCGACAAGGAGTCGCTCAGAAGGCTTACTGTCGGACGCCCTGATCCAGTTTGCGGAGGATGCATCTTATCTGGCACACCATCTGCAGATCAATCACCTCTGTTTGTCTCTTTTTGAATTAGTGGGGAGGCCCCTAAGGTGTCTTTGTAGAGGAAGCGTGTTGAACTCTGTCTGACCCGGTGTTTGCAGGTGAGGTGTTTGAAGTCCTTGATCGCTAGTTTTCTGAGAACTGGGATTGTACAATGGCAAGAGCCGTGGAATGGGTTGCAATTAAATAGTACTGTGTGGAGACTGCTTGAAAGTTTCATATGGTGTGAAGTAACAAGTATCCAGGTACTTGGACTTCCTAGAAATCTTCCACCGCACACAATTGGTGTATAGACCAAAGCATAGCACTGATACAGCTTTGCTTGCTGTGGTTGATGAACTCAAATCTCTCTTGGATCAAGGAGGCTCAGCAGCCATTATCCTATTAGATCTGAGCACGGCCTTTGACAAGGAAGGCCAATCTACCCTTATCCATAGCACTTCTAAAGTGGGTGTCCCAGGCCGTGCTCTAAAATGGCTTTCTTCCTTTTTGAAGGGCAGAACATTCCAGGTGCTAGATCCTTCCTGATATTCTGATACTCTTCCTTTGAGCTGTGGGGTGCCGCAGTGCTCCTCCCTGAGCCTCAGCCTTTTCAACCTCTATATGCACCCCCTGGCTGAAATCGTACGCTCTTTCCGGTTGTCACTGTTTTCTTACACAGATGATACTCAGCTAGTGATATCCATCTCTCCTGATCCCTGACTAACCTCATCAGTTTGGCCCTCTGTCTACAGGAAGCGGTCAAATGGATGGTCAATTGTAAACTCAAGCTCAATGAAGACACGACTGAGGTTAAGGTATTGGGTAATAACCTCAGTAAGAAAGTTCCAACTCCTCTGCTTGATTTTCTGGAGAAACTCCCCAGTCTTAAAGGGGTGATAAAGAGTTTCGGAATGTGTCTAGTCTATAGTCTTAACTTGGCGTACCAAGTGAAACAAAAAACTCTTGGTGAGCTGCTTTGGTATCCTTAGACATCTAAGAAAGGGTTTTCCACCAGAAGACTAATTGTCCAGGCCCTCATGATCGTTTGCCTTGATTATGGAAATGCTCTTTTCCTTGGTTCACCTCGATATGTGAAGAGAAGACTACAGACCATACATAATGCTGCTGCTCTACTTCTTACTTCTACTTCTTTGGCTTTCTTCCCCCTTGGTGGGCAGATTGGGGTAAACAGATAACAGAAAGAGTACTGTTTTTTGTTTTTTTTTTAGGTGGGAGGGCAGAATACCATGCTGGGGGGGCACTATTCTACAAAATAGTAAATTAACAATTCTTGGTGTTTTAGTGGTCTTCCTGGCCCGTGGGGGGCCAGATTGGAGTTAAAACACAGTTGTGCCTGGGTGTGGGGGACAACATGAGCCATACCAAAGGTGATCACTGCCCAAAAGTGTAAATAAGTATTACAGTATATTAGTTGGCTTCCTGCCCCTCCATGGGGTCATATTAGGGGTAAACTCACCTACCCACCCAACGGGGTGCACAAAGACTGTTTTGGTCTGGGTTAAGTGTGAGCACAGGTGCATTCCCAAGGGGGCCAACCCCCTCAAACTGTAAACACAATATATTCCATGGTAACCCTGTGGTGTAGAAAGACTAGTCAGGTGTTCGGGAGACACTTCTCTCAAACCCCAGATTTAAAAAAATATATATTTCTTGTGGTTTCACTAGAAACATTTTATTTTGAGTAAGATAGTGCAGTGAATTCAAAAGGTTGTCCTCCACCCTTAAAAGGTTAATCAGAAGTGTATTTTTTCACAAATTAAATACTGAATAACATGGAGTTATAATGGAGATTTTACAGCACAATGAACAAATACATTCACTAAAAGATTAGGCTTTACAGATAATACTGAGAAGGCACTCATGTAATATTCCAATGCACTCTTGTTGTTCAAAATATGAAATGCTACTCAAATATAATGCGGCCATCTCCCACTGAATTTCTCTAAAGATTGCTTAAAGGAGTTTAACTGTTCATCATTTTTATGTACCCCAAGAAGCATATAACTCCTTTGTTGCATTAAAAATTCACTCTTTGCTTTGTTTTTCTTCTTTACCTAAGGACCTGCTTTAGAATACAATGGTAAATGAAATTCATCTAATTTGTGTAGCAAACTCTAAATACAGAGTAGAATTTGCAGCCTGAATTTCCTGTTTCAAGAGTTGATATAGTTTAGAAAAATTCAACTGTTAGAAATGGGGGCCTCTAGTTGGCAGAGGTATGCGCCTTTGTCCAAATAGGAACCCTTGCTTCTAGTCAGGGTAAGGGGGATACACACTTTAGATAACCCCTGCTCACCCCCTTGGTAGCTTGGTACGAGCAGACAGGCGTATCCCAAATTATTTGTGCTCAAAACACACATTAATGTAGTGAAAACACCACAAATTGACATCACACCAGTTTAGAAAAATAAAGTATCTTTATCTAAACTCAACAAGACCAAAACCTCAAGAATCCAACATACAGGTAATAAGATATGACTTAAGAACATTTATTGCAAAAATAAAGCTTGTAAAAAACAAATAGTTCCACCTGGGGCTATAAGAATGTTGTGACAGCAATAAATCCAATGCACGGTGCCAACTTGCGAGGTGCACAACGCAAGGCGCGGAGTCACACGGACCCCCTAACAAACAGGACCTTTGGATAACGAAGTCTATGGCAAAGCATGGCATCGTGGGGGTGAGGTGTCGGTGCCGGTGAGGCGGTGCAATGTCGGCGAGTTCATGGAGTAACTCTCGGTGGTTATTGGCACTGCGATAACAGGATGCAGGCACTGGCTGTGACAGAGTCGGTGCGAGCGCTGGTATCAGGAAGGCTGATAACTGCAGGTATCAAAGGGCATTGGAGCTGTGGTGCAGGCCCAGCAGTGCGTCATGCACTACACAATTGGTGCCCCGGGCCTCAGTGCAGGTCGCGGCATCACAGCCACATCACGTACAGCATCTGAGATGGGTTTTCTTGCTTCTCTTAGGTTTTTTCCAGCTCCCAACAGCAGGAACAGCCTCCAGAGGCCCAAACTGGAATAGGCACCTCCTGGCAGGTCAGAACGCTCAGCAATAGAGTTCTGTGGAGCTGGGGTTGAAGTCTTTGTGTCCCTGATACTGCAGAACTGGAGGCCAGCACAGACAGGCCCTTGGAGATTTTCCTTCAAGCAGGTTTCTCAGCAAAGTTTCAGTCTTTAGCCTTTCCTTGGCAGAAACAGCAACTGCAGGCCACAGTACACAGCAAAAGGGGCAGTACTCCTCCTTACAGCTCTCCAGCTCTTCTCCTTTGCAAAGGTTCCTCTTGAATCCAGAAGTGATCTAAAGTTCTGGAGATTAAGGTCCACTACTTATACCCCATTTGGTCCTTGTTCAATTTTGTGCAAGGGTCTCTGAGCCCAGTCCAAACAAGTTCTGTCCTCACTGGTGCAGTATGACCACAGGGGGGAGACAGCATTGTGCAAGAGAGACGGGCCCTATTCAGGTACAAGGAAAACTCCTCCCACTACTCTAAATGCAGCTAAGGTCCATTCAACTCAGCTCTGAGTCATACAGGAGGGCCAGGCACACCTCAACTCCCCCAGAAATGGCTGTCTACAGTGAATACACATCCCCAGACCCTGTCACTCCAAAACCAGACAGTCAATCCACAAACAGGCAGAGGCACACGGAATGGTTAAATAAGAAAATGCCTGCTTTCTAAAAGTGGCATTTTCAAACACATAATTTAAAAACCAACTTTACTGAAAGATGTGTTGTTAAATTCTGAGTTCAGAGAGCCTAAACTTTATGTCCCCATGTGAAGTTATACTTGTAAGATGTTACAAAACATCTCCCATGCTATCCTATAGGACAAATAGCCTTTCAATAGTGAAAACCAAAATTGGCAGTATTTCACTAACAGGATATGTCACACACACCAGTACATGTCCTACCTTTCACATACACTGCACCCAGCCCATGGGGGTATCTTGGGTGAACCTGCTGGATGTCTTACATGTAAGAAAAGGGAAGGTTAGGGCCTGGCAAGCGGGTGCATGTGCCAGGTCGACATGGCAGTTCACAACTGCACGTGCAGACACTACAGTGGTAGGTCTGAAGCATACCTACAGGGCTACTCATTGGGCGGCACAATCAGTGCTGCAGGCCCACTAGTAGCAATTGATTTACAGGCCCTGGCACACTCAGTGCACTTTACTAGGGACTTACCATTAAATCAAATATGCCAATCATGGATAACCAATTATCATCATAAGGTAAACAGACAGCATATGCACTCAGGAAAAATAGGAGGAAGAAGCAAAAAGTTTGAGGATAACCCTGCAAAAAAGGCCAGGTCCAACATCAACCAGTTAAAATCAACCATCAATATTTCATCGCTTGAGGAGATCCTCTCCCTGAACGAGACCCTGAAACTGACTGTCCAATGGCTAGCCGCTAACCAACTCAAACTCAACGCAAAGAAAACTGAATTTCTCCTAATCTCCCCCTCAAAAGCCAACCCGGAGATTCAGCTGTGGATCAAGGCCATCACAGCCTTAAACTGCCCGCCGACCATTGTGGACTCTGCCAAATCTCTGGGCATAATCCTCGACTGTAACCTGAACATGCGAGACCACATTAACTGGATGGCTAAATCAGCCAGATTCCACCTGAGCTACCTGTGGAAGCTGAAACCTTTCATCGATGCTCCTGACTTAAAAATGGCAGTCCAAGCACTAGTCATCTCTAGACTGGAATATGGATGTTCCACCCTCACGGGATTACCCAAGATCTCCTTGGCACCTCTAAAAGCCTGCCTCAACGCGGCCGCCAGACTACTCACCGGCACCAGGAAATTCGACCACATCTCTCCACATATGAAAGCGCTGAACTGGCTCCCTCTAGAGGCCAGAATACAGCTGAAACTGGCATGCATTACACACAAGGCTTTATACGCAAACTCCCCTGCTTATCTGGCACAGAAACTAGTGGTATCTGGAGGAAGCAGAAACTCCCGGTCCGCTAGAAACCTCTTGCTCCAACCTGCCCGTTTTCAGAAAAAAGAACCTACAATAGGGCTTTCTCCGGGGCAGCACCAAGAATTTGGAACTCTTTCCCACCCGCCATCAGAAGAATCCCTTCTCTAGCACGTTTCAAGAAGGAGGCCAAAACTTTCCTCATGGGTAAATTCCTCGTCTAAGGCCTGCCCTCAACCACCAAAATGTGCCCGACGAATCTAAGGCTATCGCTTCTTCCTCAGATCACCAATTCACCCCTGCCGAGAAAATGTGGGGCTTCTGTTTTTACTGATTCTAACTATAACTATATGTTTTGTATATTTTGGTATATCTCTGCACTTTAGACTTTTTGTTTGTTCACCTCTGTATACTGTGTAAAGCGCTCTGATACCCTCACGGGTCAAGTTCACGCTCTATAAAACACTAAAAAAAAAAAAAATACTCCATATTTAGAGCTTTCACCAAACATTTGTAAATTTTCAGATACTATGCACCCTTGACCAGGTAAGCGATAACTGCTCCCTCAGTTTGTGGTACCTGTAGCCCTTGGTGAAAGCTGTCTATAGCCCTTAGTGAGTTAAATCTGCAACCTTCCATATAGTTAGGCACAACACATTCAATGAGGGGTGTCTGGAGCCATCAATGACAACCCTCAATGAGATACATCCTCCACTCTAAGTAAAAGCTCCCTGTACAGAAGAGCAGTTCTCAGTGAGACACAGCTGCAGTCCTCAGTGAAAGTTACCATCATTCTCCAGTAAGAGGCATGGGGATCCATCAGTGTGGGACACCTGCATCCCTTAGTGTAAGGTACCCTTGAAACATGCATGTAGCTTGATATGTGAAGACAAACATTTAATCTTGCACTCAAAGCATGATTGGATTTATGCACAAACTGGGGTTTGACTTACAGTGTTGCTTTCCACAATGATATGAAACACTTGTAGCTTTTATTTTATATTGATGTGTCGTTTTCCAGTTTTCATGACGTAACTGCTTAGAAGGAGGTAGTCGTAAGCAGTCATGAACTGTTGAGTCCAAATAACCAAACTTCTCCCTTGACCACTCTGGATCCTACAATCTTGAAGGATATCTTGCTTGCCTTTTTAAGGCATGGTTTCAGTTTTGCTGTGGCACCCCCATTTTCATTCTGTCTAATTTGCTGGCTTCATAATTTTTGGCGCTTTACCTCCTCAAAAGAGTAGTGAAGCACTTGTGATGTATCCCAAAATATGTTCTGTGCAATGGAGCATCCTGTTTACTCTTTTTAACTTCTAAATAATCCATTTTAAACAGTGCCTAAAATGCACCGATTGCTTAGGAAGTAAGATGCCATATTTGTCTGTCAGAAACATCACGTGGCCTTGGCTGGGCTGCAATTTAAACATTCATGCGAACACATGGCATGGGAAGTTGCCTTAGCTATTTATGGAAAGCCTACTTTATATATTCATAAGTCACTCAAAGTGCATCTTGTTAACACACAAGACTTAGCTCTAATATATAAAAATAGGGCAACCCTACATATTGGAATTTGTGTGCCTTCACAATGAAATAAAACCCATATGCTACTTCTGTGTGTGGGCTCTACTAAACTTGTCCCTGAACAGGCCTCAGTGGGACACTGTTGTGTGCCCAAAGACCACACTGTCCTGCTGCCAAGAAGAGGCTGATGAGGAGGGGCTAATCAGCAGGACAGCTGTGGGCACTACATAGCACGTTCTCTCTACCCACAGATCAGGACACTGTTATGTATAAAAAGAGCTCACGGGGCCCAGGACATCTTTGACTACACCGCCCTGTTACCAGGAGCTGGCTGATGAGAAGGGGCTAAGCAGCTAGACAGTTGCAAGAGCTATATAGCGCATTCTGTCCACCCACAGGACACAGTTGTGAATGCACAGGGCAAAAGGGACCCAGGACTTCTTTGACCACACTGCCCAGCCACCAGAAGGAAACTCACAAGGAGGGTCTAATCAACTAGCCAGATGCGGGTGATGTAGTGCATTTTCTCTATGCTTGGCGATTGATGCTGTTGTGTTTCCAAAGGGTTGAGGGGCCTTAAGATATCTTCCACCATACTGCCCTGCTGCCCAGAGGATGTTGAGGATGAGTGCCCAATCAGCAAGACAGCTGAGGGTGCTCTGTAGGGCATTCTCTCCAACCACGGCACAGGATGCTGTTGCAAATGCAAACGGATCATGGGGCCCAAGACTTCTTTGACCACACTTATGAGGAGGGGCTAATCAGCAAGACAGCTGCAGGCACTATATAAAACATTCCCTCTTCCCTTGTCATGGTATGTGCCCAGGTGCTGTCCAGGCAAAGACAGGGCCATGAGCCAGCCTGTGTGCACCCGTCGGAGCTCAGAGGAGACTGGGTTGGGCAACATCTCTTGGTACCTCCATACAACCCTCTAACATGGGTAGGAGAATAATCATATCTTGCGTTGCTGGTAATTTAGTTGCTTGGACTAAAACCTTTGCCAACTAACTTTTGGAAACAAGGAGGCTAATTAATAAGGAAATAATAATGCAGAGTCCAGACTTGAGGCTATGCATCTGTCTTCCACCACTCTACCTGGGACCAATCCTACTGAAACTGGTTCTGATATAAATTTAAAGGCCACGCCTTCTGGGAACACTGATTCTAGAACCAGTAGGGGGAATTCTTGTTTAGCTAATTATTCATTAACAATCATAGCTATCTCACCCTCCCGATCTGATAAACCATCCACCTCCTAAAAAAAAAAGAGGAAAGTGGTGAAGGTGAAAATGCAAGTAACCTGTCCCACCCTCAGCTCCAAGAGTGATAATGGCGAGACTGAAGGGGACACAGTGGGGGCCAAATTAACTGCATTACAACGGGGACTCACCAAACTACTGCACTCTGCCTTTGAGGCATTGGAGTCATAGATGGAAATTTGAATTGACAAACTTTGTTGCCATCTGAATGGCTTGTATAGACATTGTCAAAACCTCCGGGACTCTATTTCCCACCCACTCAGCATACACTTCAAATCTTGATCCCAATGAGCCCGTACACCCTCAACCTGAGCTCTTGAACTGTAATACATTTGTCCCCACAAGTCAGAAATTGCCATCTTGAGAAAGGGAAGGGGAGAGTGAGAGCAGAGTACTGCCCATGATTGGCCAATCTAAATCTTCTCCCCTGCACCTTGTTTGGTCGACGAAAACTGATAACAGTCACGTTCAGTGGCAGGAACTATCCCCAGAGGTCACCTCTTATGTTTTGATTCTAAGGAATATCTATATTCTTGGTCAAATGCAGAGAGGAAGCTGCCCATATTTAAAGAACAAGGCTATGCACTTTCTGGGGAACAAGTTCAGAAGTACCAATGACATGTACAATGACATTTTAATGACACAGAGAGTGAGCTGGGTAGGGAGAGGTGAAAAATCTTGCACAGGGGGCTATGTCGTTTTATGTTTTAGTTAGGCATACCTGGTAGAGAAAGCCTTTAGTAGGCTGAATAAATTAGGCCCTTCATCCTCTTAAATCTCTGGGGTGCTGATTGGCTATTTTTATAAACTTAAAGATTTTGACAAGAGGTCCCAACATGATATCCTCGGTGATCGGCGACCTACTGCCTTCCCCCGTCTAAGCTGGTGTCTGCCTTCCCCTTCAGCCCTGCTCCGGGGGTAGGTTTCCTTGTTGGATTGTTGACCGGATTTTTTGTTCTCCCGCCATTTTGTCGCAAAATTTAATGGGGTCCATTCCTGGATCCTCCATCTTGCGGTCTCTTCAGTTCTCAAATTGACTCCTGCCTCCGGTCAGCGCCTTGTGCTCTCCAGTCTGACCATTTCCTAAATCGATATCCCCGCTTGAACTCCTACACCCCGCTTTACTTGTACCATCATTTTTATGCTCCCCTTCTCCCCCTCCTCCCTTCCCGTCCCTTCCCATGTCTATTCCGATCCGACGCAGCGAGGGAGTCCGGCTCTGGATGTGGCTGATCTATCTGACACTTACCTATTTTTGTTGACTCGCTTTCCCTAACTTTTTGGTGTTCCCCTGATGTTCTATCTTCCAAGACCGTTTACCTAGTTCTGTTCTATATTCCTATTCCCTACTATTCCCCCACTACTCTCTATGCACCTTTGGACTTGTCTTCTATATTAGTTAAGGTGCGAGCAATGGATGTAATATTGTAACTTGGTTCTTCGCTATGCCATGATTTGTTTCTTGTAACTGATGTAATCTATGTAAAATGTAACTGACATAACTATGTAAAAATGCTTACCGTATGTAAAGCGCTCTGATACCTCCGGGTCTAGCCAGCGCTATATAAAACTCCTCAAATAAAAATAAAAAATAAAAAAATATCCTCTCATAGTCAGTCAAAGATGGGGTTTGACTGCTCGGTTTCCAAATCTTATCTTGTTTTACCGCCTTTGATGGTCCAGACATGCTGCACATGAGCCCAGTGACTTCACCGCCAAGGATCCTGGGCAGGCCCCACAAGAATTGTAGGGGTTAATGAGGTTCCCCAGTATTGATAGTAATATGGTAAAAGATTTTCACCCATCCAACAAGGGGGGTGTCCCACATGGCCAACTAGCTAATACTTTCCAGTAGTTGTACCCAATGCAGCAGGGAAGTATTTGACAATACAGTCCATAATGAATTGGTCAATTTTCTCCAATAAGCACTCTAGACCCGAGCTGTGAATTTTGTTTTGGAATGCAGCAGACTTGAAAAATAAATGCCAATGTGGAATGGGAGAACTTTATTTCAGAGTACTCATTTATCTGCCTGCAAGGGACCTGGACTATTGAACCGCTACTTATAAATGGAGACAACAGGCCCCATTTGCATGCTCTAAGTTCAAAATCAGGGAGAGCAAGAGGGGGTAGGGATTTACATTTCTAGCCTGGTCAACAAGAGGGTGCTAAGATATACTGTAGGCCTAGCTTTTTCTAAAGGTATTTTCATTGAGAATAGAGGGGGCTATTGTTTAGCTTGTGTAAATTGTTATGTTAATGTTTGCAACCCTTAGAGATCAACTTATGGTGCAAGCTTGATGAAGATCTTGCAGCTATGAAGCACAAGGAAGGTCATGAACTACATTTTATAGGGAGGGGTCTTTTTGGACCATATATATAATTTCCTAGCTAAGGAAGTATGCAGGCTTTGCATTACGGGCAATGAGTAAACCCATGTTATCAAGATGATTATAGTAACATAATTAGTCATATATTTGTAAAGTATACCCCTGCACTTTCCAATGAAGTTAGCCTACTTACATCAGCTTTTTTCTATACCTATGTTGGCAGAGGAGTGAGGATCATAGATTTAATTCTGAGCCACTAAATTAATAATCAAGCTAAGCAATTGTATTTGCTGAACTACCTGATCACTTACATCCTCTTAGGAGCATTATTAAATGTCCTAAATCTACTGTCCCATGGTATTCTAAAGATTGTTTATAGGAAAGAAAATTGTTGACAAACAGTCTTTCTCTTCTTTCAACATAGACCTAATTTGACTAGCCAGCCTACTTTATAAAAAAAGGCCTCCCACATCACATTTCTTATCAACACTTCCAAGAGTTGGACAAGACAACCAAATGAGGTAGCTATCGAGATATTATCATTTCATTTTGGAATTGAAGAGCCTACATCTGAAGATTTTGCCTAATGAATTGATCAAAATGTCATATGTCACATGGTTCTCAATATCATCTATCCTGTCTCATATCTTTATTTCGATGCAAAAAAGTATTGCGTGTTGTGTTGCAGTACAACGTACCTAGCACATCTCCATTCATTTTGGTGCAACAATAAATCCCCCTTGCTCCGGGTAATTGGTGATGCACTTTCAATGCTTGGCTCTGGCAATTCTTCTCTTTTCTATTAATCCACTGAAATCTATAGCATGAACCATTCAATGCTCACTAGGATTTTCAAAGAATCCTTGAGTATTGCAATAGAACTCTTTGAGGTTAGCCCCTTATCATGCTTTGCAGCTTTGAGGTTTTGAGTTAGAGGGCCATCCAAGCCTTCATTCTAGCCCGATATGGGTCATGTAAGACATCAGTGATCTAATATCATCAGTATACTGATGATACCAAGTTGAATTTTAAGATTTCCTCTCCCAAGCTCCAGGATACTCTTGCGGTTAATAGTGTGATTTACAAATACACATATATTTTTTGAATGAAAACCTGCAATATTTAATAGTGCTAAATACCTTGGTGCCATTTTGTGTAAATCATTATAATCATAAATCATTCAACCGTCAAATGAAAATCAACTTCAACATACCTTCTTTGTAGGATCCAGATTATCCCAGAGCAATACCTCAAGACCATTGTACAATACATTATGTTGTCTAGGATTGACTAAGGCAATTGTATTTTGACCAGAATTCCCATCTGCTGCGGCATCTCTCATCTCTGGCTAAAGTTCAAGACTAAATGACACCAGTATTATTTACACTCTGATCGCTTGCCCTAAAAGCAGGAACATTATATACCATGGCTCATATCACCCAAAAGGTTGTACAAAACTCTACCAGTCGGTTCCTGCTATCAAAAAAAAAATTGTCAAGTGTCCTCAGAGAGTGACATAGTTAAGATACTGTTCTCTCACTTTCAGAAAGGAATGCATTATGATACAGTATTTTTTGGCACTGCAACTATAATTTGGAATTCCATCCCCAAAGCTTATGCACCACCGCCTCACTGGCTACTTGCCGACTTGTGCTAAAACTTCAACTCCTCCAAAAACATTGTTAGTCCAATAATGCATTTATGTAATATGCTGTAATTTAAAATGATCATTCTGTGAACCCCAAATCCATTTACTACTATTAACGCTACTCATGCCTAAACCCTAAAAAAGACTTACTGCTAATTAATCCAACACTTCCCTGAACTCTAAATATTCCTTACTACTCCTTACTATCCTTTATATTCACCAATAAATGAACCCTAAAACCTCATGACTTCTCCTTAATGCTACCCTTACCTGACCCCAAAACACTACTTAGTACCCCTTGATGATATCCTTAATGAAACCTAAAACACCTGACTACCCCTTGACACTACTTGATATTCACATTATATATATATATCCATCCAAACTCCATTAATCCGCAGGGAGCACGGACCTCTTCCAGGGCGGTCTGGGCGCTGGGGGCGGACAACCTCCATATAACTTCAACAAAACTCCAATTCTGACGAAAAGAAGCACGCCCGACCAGACTTCAGGTATTAACTTGTACTTTAATTCACTGAGAAACAGCCTCGTTCAAAGTCCTCACGCGTTTCAGCTACACCAGTAGCCTTGACACTGTCTGCCACCGAACTCTACGCGCACGCCTCCACGACGCAGGGATCCGAGACAAGGCCCTGGAATGGACCACCTCCTTCCTCGATGGCAGAACCCAGAGAGTCCGCCTCCCACCTTTCCGATGCAAAGCCTCCGAGATCATCTGCGGCGTACCCAAGGGATCTTCCCTCAGCCCAACACTGTTCAACATCTACATGGCCCCGCTCGCACGCATCGCCAGACAGCACGACCTCAACATTATCTCCTACGCCGACGACACTCAACTGATCCTCTCCCTCACCAAGGACCCCCTCGCCGCCAAAGCCAATCTCCATGAAGGAATGAAGGCCGTCGCCGATTGGATGAAGATCAGCCGACTAAAGCTGAACACGGACAAGACGGATGTCCTCATCCTCGGCTCCAACCCCTCAGCCTGGGACCACTGCTGGTGGCCAACGACGCTGGGAGCAGCCCCGACACCCACCGACCACGCACACAACCTGGGAGTCATCCTCGACTCAACGCTCTCCATGGCCAAGCAAGTCAACGCAGTCTCCTCCTCCTGCTTCAACACCCTCCGCATGCTTCGCAAGATCTACAGGTGGATCCCGACAGACACAAGAAGAAGAGTCACCCAGGCCCTCGTCAGTAGCAGACTTGACTATGGGAACGCCCTCTACGCGGGAGCCCCGGCCAAGCTCATCAAGCGACTGCAACGCATACAAAACGCCTCCGCACGCCTGATCCTCGACGTACCACGCCACAGCCACATCACCCCCACCTGAGGAACCTGCACTGGCTCCCCGTCGACAGGAGGATCACCTTCAAACTCCTCATCCACGCACACAAGGCACTCCACAAAACTGGCCCAGCCTACCTCAACAGATGACTCTTCTTCTACGTCCCCAACTGCCAGCTCCGCTCCGCCGACCTCTCCCTCGCCACCGTCCCTCGCATTCGAAGAACAACCACCGGCGGCAGATCCTTCTCACACCTCGCCGCCAAGACCTGGAACAACCTTCCACTAAGCCTACGACAGACTCAAGACCTGCTGACCTTCAGGAGGCTACTCAAGACCTGGCTGTTCGACCAGTAGCAGCACCCCCCCCTTCCCTCTCCCCAGCGCCTTGAGACCCTCGCGGGTAAGTAGTGCGCTCTACAAATTCTGTGATTGATTGATTGATTGATTAATGGAGTTTGGATTGTTTGAAAAAGGAGCGGGACCCGCCCGCAGTGTTCGAAACAGTGAATGGCACGGAGAATTCCAGCCGAGGAATGTTGGTTAACTCTGCGAGGCAAGGGAAAAGTGAAGCACATTTGTCCTTCATTCATGGACTTCAGGCTTTCAGGTACTATCAGTTATTGAAAATAGCAACAGCCCCAAGATTATTGAGCAGAATATTACTTTGAATGAACTCAGTACATTGTGCGTCGCACTGCGAAAACACCCGATATTTTATTAAGATGATGGGAAAGTGAATAGCAGTGAAAAGTACCTAAAGACTGTGAGACTTTACATTCAAAGTGCATGTTGGGTATTGAAGTAAGCTAGGACTACGTGGAGATGTAGTAGTCCAAGGAGGCCTATAAAGCACGTAGTGATGCCGTAACGACATGCATACAGCTCACCTGTGATCAAGGCTACTGATGTAGCTGAAACGCGTAAGGACTTTGAACGAGGCTGTTTCTCAGTGAATTAAAGTACAAGTTAATACCTGAAGTCTGGTCGGGCGTGCTTCTTTTTGTCAGAATTGGAGTTTTGTTGGAGAATATATATATATATATATATTTTGTCTTTTTCAAATTAAATTACATTTCAATTAGATTTAATAAAAAATACTACTGCAAATTTAAATAAAATGATCTTAACATTATGTAGGTATATGTGTTCACACTGTTCCTTACATTAATGCCTCCTTAACCTAAAAGCTTATGATAATTTACTTCCTGCTGTGGTCTCAGTGATAACTTCCAGCACATGCAAGGGTCTAGGTCTCCCAGGGACAACCTTCCCGCTGCTCCTCTCTCATCTGCAGCCACAGCATCGTTTACCACTTTTTCTTTAGGGATGGCTGCTCCAGGTAGCATGAGACTTTACCTGCTGGAAGCAAAATTTGTGTCATTAAAAGTTCTTATTGATGGCCAATAAAACATACAGTATCTATTTACAGTGCTTAGCAAAGGCAGACAAATGGCGGGAAAGTCTGTAGAATAAACAGGTTTTCTTATTGTAATAAATATGACCGGAGGGGGCAGGGTTGACAAAGAATATCCCTCAAAATGGTAATCTAACAAACAACAGCTGGTAACAGAAAAAAACAGCAGTGATCTCAAGCTGGCATTTGCCACAATTGAATCGCTCACCCAGGGGCATACTTATGAGCCCCGTTGCATTGCAGTGCAAATAAGATGCAACTCAAAAATGAGATTTTTGAAGCCATGCAAGGCTACGTTACGTGGCCCTGAGAGGCTTCATAAATATAGAGTAAAGCAACACAGCTCAAATCACTGCGTTGTCTTACTCTGCGCCAGGGAGGCATTCCATGAGTGTTGCATGGGTGTTCCCACACAACATCCATGGATTTTGACTCATTCCCAGATTTACCAGAAGTGGCAGACCTGGGAATGTGCAAAAAATCTAAGACTCCCCAGGTGAGGCGTAACACGGAGAAATATGCATTCTGCAGCACACATAGAAAGAGGAAAATGCCTACACAGAAACAATCCTGCTTACAAAGCAGGTTCCCTTGTACTGTGGTGAAAGGGTGCCTGCGTTGGAGGGAGGGAGCCACAATGGTGCCTCTGCAGGGGAAAAGGCAGGAATGCACCGTATTCTTTTAAGGTGACTTGCTGCACTGCACTGCATGACAAACTCATAAATATGCCCCCCTGTCCTTGTAGTTTACTATACTAGTGGTCCTACATTTGTAATGCTTCGCAGCAACACAGCCCATATCTGCTGATTACCCTAAGTAGTATCATTTCTGCCGGAGTTGATGAAGATATGAGATTTGTAAAATGCACGACTACTCAAATGAGTGTCTCGGCACTGACTTCATGGCAATGTGCACCCGCAAGCAATCCCAATTATTCCTGTTGAAACATCTAGGTTTTTCGTTTTTTTCTTGAAGATTGCTGTTTCAGCTGTTAAGCGTAACTCCAGAGGAAGTTTGTTCCAGGCAACTGACCCAATTCTCGCTCTATGAATTTTAGGGATCTTCCCCAGTTGAGTGGTAGAAGATCGGAGACTTCTGGAAGGAGCATACTATTTAATCCTTTCTCTGAGATAGCTTGCTCCAGTGACCTTCTGTGCTTTGTGAGCCAGGATAAGGTGGGAGGTTGAAGCAAGTTTGAGCTGCAGAGTTCTGGACGACCTGCAGTTTGTTAAGAGATAATCTAGAAGACCTAAGTATAAGGCATTTCCATAGTTTAATCTGGACGTTATCATAGCCTGAATCACCATTTTGCTGAAAAGGATAGAAAAGGACGAAATGTTTTCAGAATGCAAAAAATCCTAAAACAGGATCCTACTACTGATTGAATTGGTGGCAGAAAACACAGGTCCCTAACAAATTAGATGCCTACATTCTTGACTGTATCCTGTTGTGGGCCAGAGGAGGGGCATCATTAGGCCAACAGGTCTGCCATAGAACTGTCACGGTAGAGCAGCTGGGTGTGGTCAGTGTAAGAAATCACTTTAGCTCCTAACTCCTCAGATAACAAGGCAAAGGGCATAAGATAGACATTGAATAGGGTGGGGCTAAGAGCAGGGCCCTGGGGGACTCTAACTGACAACTCATGTGCTTCTGAGGAGAATGGGGGTATCCATACTTCCTGGCTTCTCCCTTCCAGAAAAGAGGACAGCCACATTAAGGCTAAACGGCTGACCCCAATTGAATGGAGGTGGACTAACAACCTTGAATGGGGGACTGTATTGAAGGCCGCCGAAAGGCCTAACAAGACCAAGATGCCCCCCCATCCAATGTGTCTTTGATATGTTCAGAAACCTCCAAAAGTGAGGTTTCAGTACTGAAATTGGGTCTGAACCCCGACTGGTTTGGGTGTAATAGACCATTCATTTCAAGATATTGTGAGAGTTATTGATTTACCCATTTCTCTCTAAAACATTTGAAAGAGCCGAAAGTAAGGATATTGGTCTATAGTTTTCCTGAACGCTCTGGTCGGCTGAAGGTTTTTTGGGCAAGGGTAAACGTTATCTTACTTCCATCGTACAGGAACCACCCCTGTGATGACTGAGGCATTGAGCACTTGATTTGCTAAATGATTAATGATAGGTACCCTTTTACAAGTAGATTGGGCAGACATGGATCCGAAGGCCACCGTGATTTGAGGTTTTTAATGGCTACTAATGATTCATCCAGGGAAATAGAGAGGAAATTAGGCAAAGTTGCCTGTCCGATGGGTGACTTACTACTACCTGCAAACTTAGGTGGGTTATTAGTACCCAAAGAGTCTAATAGAAGGCTAGCTTGGATAGTTGTTATTTCATGTTTGAAATATGAAGCCAGTTCATTACACCAATCAACCGATGGCTGATGGTTCTGATGGTGGCCTCAGGGTTCATAAATGTTTTTACTATTCTAAAAACATCTTTAGACTTGTTGTAAGTCTCTGCTACCCTAGCCTCAAAATAGGCTTTTTTGGCTAGGAGTAAATCTGAATAATATTTTTAAGTGCTGACTTATAAGTCTTTTTGTCCTCAAGGTTATAGTTTTTTCGCCATTGTCTCTCTAAACGTGTACAGTGCTGAGGCTCTCCTCATACCAAGAAGCAGATGATTTAGTTCTGTAACAGACCTTTTTGGATACTGGTGGCAATTTGTTAACTGTACTACCGACCCAGTCCTCCAAACAATTCACATTTACTTCTGTTACTTCTGAGAATGAAGGCATATCCTCTTCCAGAGCTCAAATTAATTCCAATTATTGTATTTTATGATAAGCTCTAGATGCGACTTGGGCTTTAGCTAAACTGGGTGGAGCATTAACCAGCTCCTGCCAACTGCACATCATCAGATAATGATCTGACCAAACTAATGGAAGAGGTTTTGCCAAATGTACCTTGATGTTGGAAGAAATGTGATCAAGTATATGACCTGCTTGATATGAAGTGTTAAACACTGATTGGGAGAGCCCTGAAGAGGACATTGTTTTTAGAAGTGAAACTACCTCATAATCTGTTGTTTTGTCCATATGAAGAATGAAATCACCCAGGGCTACAAAATGAGAATATTTAAGAGCTAAGGGGGCCACGGCACTACGTAAGGACCTGAAAATTGTGTCCGCATATCCCTGTAGTCAATGCTTCGGCTACCGATTGCTGAGAAGCAAGGGGGAGTCGAAACCCCAGCGCTTCTGCATCTTCCAATTCCTCAAAATGGATGGGTATGGAATCAAAGTCATTTTTAAAACTGTTGCAACCCCCCCCCCCCTCCTCTGACCTCACTGCAATGTTTCCTAAGGAGTTTATAGCCGTTAGGCATGGCTGCTGTTATTGTTGGATTAGAGAA
This sequence comes from Calotriton arnoldi, assembly GCA_963921515.1. NCBI lineage: Eukaryota > Metazoa > Chordata > Amphibia > Caudata > Salamandridae > Calotriton > Calotriton arnoldi. Next base: position 102,942 of record CAWUFW010017068.1, read on the forward strand.
ATCTGTGAGCCATGTTTCTGTTAGAAACAGAATATCCAGTTTCTCTTCATTCAGGAGATCAAAAATATTGGTCTCATGCTTCTGTAGTGAGCAAACATCAAATAAAGCTGAAAAAAACAACCCATTTGACAAACACCCACAATGAATAATGCCTGCTGGCTGTGTTTTACTGAAAGATTTGGTGTCCAGCTACAATTAGTGCAGGAATAGCTATTTTGTATCAGAGGAGAACTGTGGGGAGTGCACCCAAGCCCAGAGGCCAAATTACGCAGTTCGCTGCCCTCATATGAAATACGTGGCCTACCTTCTGATTAGCCATGAGCAGAGTGGCTGGTGCTGGTTACTTCGGGGACACTGATGTGTGCAGAAGGGCTTACCTGCGTGTGTCCACTGCGTGGTTGCACTGCCACCATTGAAGATAAGAGCCCAGAGCTCTTACAGACTCCGCCTACTAGACCTCTGATTCGCTCACCCCTCTATAAAATTCAAATACCCCACAGTACGTCTACCAGCATGCGTAAAACTGCAATGCAAGTCTTCAAATTTGCATTTAAACACCCCCACAAAGTAAAAACTATTGAGGCACAGTAAGTAATTAAAAACTGAAAGCGAGTGGACAAAGCAGATGCAGTTAGGTAGACAGTTTGACAAGAGCCTTCCAAAACCTAGGCAGGTAATGTAGGACTTTAATCTATGAACCTACCCTTCTGTCTTTGCTGCAGGGCAGTGAAACGTAGCAGATGGTTGGAAAACGTTACCTAACTCTGGCCTAGATTCGTCAGCACTGACAGTTTCCATGTCTTAAGTGACAGATGACAAGATCACAAGTTATCCTGTGTAAAATGTGAAGATTGCTTGCCATGCCCTTGTTTTTGTCCCTTCTGGTACTTATTTTTACTGAACTGTTATATAAAGATTGTACAAGTGGAACAATGCAAAGAAGAGAGCAGCACAAGTTAAGGCACTCACAGTCTGCATGGCACAAAGCGACATCTCTGCAGTTGTACCAAGAAGGAGATGAGACAATTAAAAGTGATATTTGAATGTGAAGAAACATTTCATTCTGTATTTATTATTCAACCAATATAATGTCCATTTTCTTGCTTTGTAGTTATACATCTTAGATGACATTGGCAAATAATTTAGTCCTGCATTCCAGCATAAATTTAGCACCTCTGAGTAGCAGTTGCTCAACATATTGCATGAAAGTGTGGTGTTCAAATAGCCTTTTTAGTTTGTCTTTAAATGCAGTATAGTTATATAAGTAAGGGTCGTTTTGCTCTATTAATGGCATGGACCATGTAGCTGCAGTACCCCCTAATGATAAAACAAATGCCACCTTAGACAGCTCATAAGAAAAATAGGCTGCCTCACACATGAAATGTAGTTGGCATTGGTTGATAAAGTCAACAAATTTTGTAGGGTCCCCTGAAAACCTCTCGGGTGGTGCTAGTGGTATGATGGGTGGGGTAGTAACTTGAATAACTGGGGACCTGTACCTGGACTAGTCACTTCTGTAGCAAAAGTGGTAAAAGGACCATCAGTACCCTTAACCCCCTGGCCCAGCAGATGGACCTCAGTGACCCCAGTGACCCAAAGCTCTTGCAAAGCATCTACTTTTTGAGTAAAAGCCTGCGTCTTTTTCTGCAGATTACCTATCATATCTGTGAGGACCAATTGTTGTGTGTTTTACTTTGTACCCAGGTCCTACAGATTAATGGGTTACCCCATTAGTATATAATTACCTATCACATGTGCCAGATCAGCTAGAGTGATAGGGAAGAGGCGTGGTGCAGCGGCCAGGGCGACTGACTCCGGAACCCAGGGGCTCACTGTTCGATCCCCGGCGGCAGATCAGCCCAGCACCATGTGACTCTGGGCAATAGCTCGCTTAATCTTCTCGACGGCCCCCAGCACCTTGACACCCTCTGGTAATTGTTCGCGCTTTACAAATACTGGAAATTGACATATGTTGCACCTCCATTTCACTCAGGCAGAAGCTCCACGTGGGTTTGCTGTTCTGTCATAGATCTCACCTGGGTTTTCCCCGGGAGTGAAAAAGGGTCACAACATAAGGCCCCCACTTCCTAATCAAACAAGCAGGCCCAACAAATGTCAAAGTGAAACTTGATTGAAAGGGAAAAGGGGAAGGGAGGAGAAAAGAAGGCAACATCCACAGAAGACTGTGCTGCAGGGGATGCGTCTGTCTAGGGCCCATCTATGAGTTCCTCCCTATGGATAAAGACAAGCACCACATTAGTAACCTAATACATCTATTTAAACATCTTAATTCTTCTGTTAAGTGTGTACAGAGGTGTCAGCTATATGTCTACCTGTAAATCCCCTTTCTCCCGGGTAAATTGATGTGGAAGAATAAATGGTACTGCAAGCTTATCTATGAAGAGAAGAGGGCCATTTGCCAATGGTTAATCAAAATAGTATGAAAGGATACTAATACGTATGAGCCTGTATCATGGAGGCCTACCTATAATGCCTCTACTATCATCCGATCAGGTTTCTTACAGGGATGCAGAGTATAACTAGGGAACAAATAATACATTCAGTTCAGAGCACATTAACATCATGCGTAATACATATGGGCTATCCTTCTTTAGTTTCTTATTTCCCTTTCACAATATGAGCAAATGCAAATAAATAAAATTGTAATGAAACGGTCCCACAAAGCATCCTAAAACATGCTTCTAATCACACAGAAGCGCTGAGGCGATGGAACACCATCAGATAAGTGAATTCACTCAACAATCTTTAGAAATCAATGAAAGTGCGCAAGGCGCATTACCAGACACAATTCAGGTTCTGCTTAATGTTTGTTTTTGATTCTTTTTTTCAATGCAGGTTATTACCGACAAAGATTTTCCCCGGGATTGAGGAGAGAAGCGAGGTGATTGGCTCAGGAATGCGAAGACCAGGATTTTAGGATTCGACCGATACAATGAGGAACGCAAAGGAAGAACGCAGAGTTGAGAGGAGAACAGGTTAGTACAGGGAGGGAGGAATGTCAGGAAACTGTGGCCAAAAACAACTAGAATGGCAAGCAGCTTTCTGTGGTGGGGTGCATGTGTTATGGACACTGTACTCCGCACCTGCCAGATGTGTAACGGCTGGCAGTGCATGTGCAAGCATGACACCGGGTTTATGGGCTGGTTCTGAGACACGCAGACCTAAGCTGCACCAATGTTAATGACTTTGATATCCCTGAATCCCAAGCCACAGGAAGAAAGCCACCATGCCCTTGGAGATCACTCTGGGTTCAAGGCAGAGTCCAGCTCTCCCTCAGCAGGGTCAGAGAGCAGCAGGGCAGAACAGCTAAAAAGCAGTTCTTCCAGAGCAGCAGTCCAGCAGAGTGACAGTCACTTGTAGCAGCACAGCAGTTCTTCTGGCAGAGGTTCTTTACAGGTCCTGAAGTGTCTGATTTGGTGGGGCTCAGAGACCCAGGACTTATACCCAATTGTGCCTTTGAAGGGACAGTGACTTCAAAGAAGGGTGTTTGAAGTATACAAAGGTCCTTTCCTACTATCTCTGGCTCCTGACTGACTGCAAAGGAGTAATCAGCCCTTTGTGTGGGGACAGGACACTGACCATTCAGATTTCTCCCTCCCTCCCATCCTGTCCAGGATGAGCCATCAGGATACAGATGGGCATTCAGGCACACCTAATCTTCCTTTGTGCATAGCTGTCAAGAGGGAATGTACAAATTCAAGCTGTCACTCACCACAGACATGTATTGGAGACAGGCTGCAGGCACACAAAGCTTTAAGAGCAGAGAAAAGCCAACTTTCTAAATATCTAACAGGTAAAGGAGCCTACAAGGGGTTCATTCCAAAAATACTTTCGTCACATAAATGTATCTTAAATATACTCACAACATATGACACCGAAGAAGATAAATCAATTCCAATTTGCACAATTCGCTCAATAACTAAATTACACTAACCAGGTGTATCAAAAATCATTTGGATTATATTCAACGTACAAAATACACAAAACATAGAGGTTAAACCAGACAAACAATTCTCACATACATTGATAACAGAAAACAACAGATATAAAGATATCCTAGTCATCAGTGAATATTTGCCCATCTCCATACAATCAATAATGAGTCCGTCAAGTACACAGGTTTCAAGACTCAAGGTACATAAATTAACAATAACTAAAGAGAAGAATGGGTTATTCATCAATGTTTCGTTCTCCATCCTATTATATCAATGAGACAATCTTCAAGACAATAGTAGATCTTGTGAGATTCCTCAACCCCTTGGTCGATAATGTAAGTTATATTGTGAGTCTAACTGTCCCGGAGTGCACTACGGGACTGTTATACACACAGTGACTATGTAAAGTTCATTTTCTCCATGTGAGGATGATTGATTTGAAATCAACGTCTGCTATTATATACGATTGAAGAGACCTCATTGTGTCAAACTTAAATTATTCTGCCTGTGAGGTGAACCGGTTGTGCATGGGACCACATCTTGTGGACACAAAGAGAATCATATGCCGTAAATGATCTATGAATGCTAATTAACAGTCATTTGTGGATTAGCATAACCCCTGACCTTTTGTGTGTGACTAGCCTGCATTGAAGGCATGCAAAAAATGATTTTTACAGTTGGGCTATCGTTAAACATTTTATTGCACACAGGTTATCTATTTCTGCAAACTTTTACATGGGGTTTTGTATGAACTTGTCAGATTCCTATTTGAAATAGCAGTTGCTAATTTATGTGTAGACCATGAACTATAATCAACTTGTCTCCTGGATGATACATTAAGCTTGATATTTTGTGAAACAAGAAGTCTGCAGTGGAGTTTAGTATTTTGGATGCAGCACAACAGCTGAAGAGGTTTAGAATGGTTGTGAATCCCTGTCAAACTAGGCAGTTGGATTAGGTGTAGCCTTATGATATCTGTGATACAGTGCATCAATAGTAGATTAGTTTATTTGTGGTTTATCAGACCTGGAGTGGAGATCTGTGTTATTTGAGCTACAGTTCGTAGATTTTGGATATTTGTGATGCAGTACATGAGGGCACAGATTTATGATATATGTGATACTGTACATAGGGAGCACAGATTTATGATATATGTGAGACGGTACATAAGGAGCACAGTTTTATGATATATGTGATATGGTACATGAGGAGCACAGTTTTATGATATGTGATACGGTACATAAGGAGCACAGATTTATGATATAAGTGATACAGTACATAAGGAGCACAATTTTATGATATATGTGGTACCGCACATAAGGAGCACAGTTTCATGATATTTATGATATGTTACACAAGGAGCAAGTTTTATGATACATCACAATACATGAGGGACACAGATTTATGATATACGTGATACGGTATATAAGGAGCACAGTTTTATGATATGTGCGATATGGTACACAAGGAGCACAGTTTTATGATATACGTCATACAGTACATGAGGGGCACAGTTTTATGATATTTGTGACATGGTACACAAGAAGCACAGTTTTATGATATATGTGATACAGTACATGAGGGGCACAGTTTTATGATATGTGCGATATGGTACACAAGGAGCACAGTTTTATGATATACGTCATACAGTACATGAGGGGCACAGTTTTATGATATTTGTGACATGGTACACAAGAAGCACAGTTTTATGATATATGTGATACATTTGTAATACAATACATAAAGAGCACAGTTTTATGATATTTAAAATGCAGCACTTCTGTTGTTCAGATTTATATGTGCGATGCTGCATATCTGGAGCAGAGTTGTATGATATTTGTGTTGCATTTACCTCCATTAAGAATGGATAATTCAGCCTCCTGGCATGTTATAAATGTGATTTTAGAGTATACTTTAGCCTTCAATATGGATTGCACTGCACTTATTCTGATGACAAGACATTGCACACAATGGGACTTGGAGAGAGACCAGAGTTTGTATTGGGGTTCACTTAAAGCTTCATAGTCAGACTGGAGTCTGTGACATTCTACGAACCAGCACACAGCCTCAGCCCATCCCTACTGCACTCCAACAGCCCTGCTTCTCATCCAGGATTAGATCTCAGTAGGTCAAGGATGGAGGCAATGGCTGGTGCTTAATACACTCCATCACTACTCCATGCTAACCAGCATCACAGATTGTCTTGTCTCTGGCTGGAAAACATCTGAGATTAATGTGCAGAATTATGCCTATCCCTTCTTATTAGGCATGTAATGTTCTGTAGTAGATTTGCTCACACTACCAGATCACAAACAGCAGGTGCAGTGAGAGCTCCAAGGAAGCAGATATCTCTGAAGCTCTATAGTCTCACTGTCCACTGATGCTGGTGCTGGGCTGTAGACACTGAGACCGGTGGAACCTTCAAAGTCATCTTTAGAAACATCCAACTGGATACAATAAATTGCCCAAATGCAGAAAAGGAACAAACTGAGGGGCAGATTTATTAAGACAAATGTGGGGTAAACTAGCACAATGTGTAGAATTGGGATTTACTTTCCAGCACAATTTGGTCTGTAAAGTGGTCCTAAAATGAAGCAAGCAGCACTATGTGTTATTTGGTTTTACCTTGTCTCAAGAGGCCTTACTATCGATGGTACTCAGGTGTTCCCATGCAACTGCCCATGGTTTTGATGCAAGGCCCTTATCTATTAACAATTGTAAGACAGGGCTGTGCACAGTAAAATAATGCCTCTTTGAGGATGGAGTAAACTTTTTATCCAAACTTTTCAAACTTCCCACGTGTGCTGCAGTGTGCAGAGCACATACAGGGCCTCAATAATGAGTTTTTGATGCATGGCAGTGCAGCAAGTCACTTTGTTGGGCTGCCCTGCGTCAAAAGGAAACAGCAGGAATGCACTGTATTTATGATATACGGTGCATTCTTGTCTTTTCCCACTGTGCTGGCATTGTTTTGGCTGCCTAGTGCCAACACAGGTACACTTGCACCATGATGCAAGGGTGTCTGTGTTACATGCAGGAATGTTTTTGTGCAGGAAGGGACACTTTCCTGCACAAAAACAATCCAGAGAAGAGATTCCTCCTTCTATGTGTGCTGCAGAATGAAGCACACATGGACCGAGGAAAACACCTGCTCTGGGGAGGCATTAGGTTTTGGTGCTGCCCCAGGTTTAAGTGATTTTGTCAATCGGGGGGCGCATCAAAATCAGTGGGTGTTGCTTGGGAATACCCACCTCAAAGCCCATGGAATGCTTGCTTGATGCAAAGTAAAGCAAAGCAGTGCTTTAATCCATATCTATGAGGCCATGCAAAGCCATGCAGGGTGGCTTTGCATCACCTCATATATATGATTGAGAGGTGTGGGCCACTGGAGCCTCAAAAAAAGTTATGCTCCAGTGGCGCAGCCCTCTTGTAAATAAGCCCCATACAATTTTTAATTATGGCTTAGCTGTTATTTAGTCCTGTGAGGGTACCCTCTCAGTACAAAACCTATGGCAAAAGTCACACAGACACCTTTGCAGTATGGTGCAAAGGTATGTGAGCGTGGTACTAGTTAGCTTGTTTGTGCACCAGCCCTGGCCATGACACCATCACTACCATATCTTAGTAGATAAAGCACTGCCTTGCTCTCTGCTCCTAACACCACACCCAACACATCAACCTACCTGCAGTTGTGTCTAGTAGAAGTTTTGACTCATTGTAAGGTAGTGCAGAGGGTGATTTGGCTGCAGCCAAGAACCTGTACCATGCAGATCACAAAGTGGATATGCTATAAATAGGTCAGTGGGTTACTGCTCTTGTCAGAGACATCATTTTGTTACTTGGAGTTCATAAGTTAAAATCTTAATATAGAACAGTGAACAGTTAACTGCCTTGAAAAAGATGCATGTAAACTGCAAGGTAGAATAGAGCATCATGATTTCATTATCTTTACATTGCAAAGAGGGTTCATTCGAGTATAAATCAATTCGTATTATTAAAGAGAACCCCCAACCATGGTGCTATTTTTAAATTCAAGGGTTTGTGCTTCCCCAGACCAAGAGCTCAAACTTTCCTGATTGTCACTATAGATGACATGTGACTCCGACACCTTGTAGCCCTCTGTCTTATGTAACATTTTCTACACACTGATTTACACACATATGATTAATTGTCTCTGTGTAATGTGCATCTGATGTCAAGCTCTCTGACACACTGTGCTGGTACTGAGAGTGAGAGTGGTTATGGAGATTTGAGGGGCACTGTTAAAGGGAGGGAGTGATGGAATCTGTGAAGCAGGTGGTCATTGGGGCGCAAACAAAGATTGTCGCACTGGGTGCTGCCATCGCTGAAGCCGGCCCTTACTCTAGGCCACATCTCCCTCCCCACCACTAACTGTACCTTTCATACTGAAGACCTGTAGTGGGCAAAAGATTGATTCCACGTTGTTTGCTATCCCCCTGCGTCACCCCCAGGGCTCAGCAGCAGTGCTGAGGAGGTGCTGTCAGAGACTGGTTGACTCAATTTATGTTTTTAATATGATATAAAATAGAGATGATTGTGACTTGACTTGTCCACATATCCATCTGATAAAAGGCACTTGGATGGATTGCCTACAGGAATTCACATTCAGCACAAGGCATATTCACACTGTTCACAAATAATTTCAAATACTTGCAGCACAAGCACTCTCTTTGAGAAGAGGCAAACAGCTTCGCTTCTGGTAATCAGGCTTCGCTCCTCATTGGAAGAAGAGAGGAGAAATATTCATAGCAGGTTTCAGGAAACCACAGCTTGCCCTAGAGTCTTGAAGCAATGAGAAATCAGTAGAATGAAGTTGAAGGTGCAGAATTCCCTCTCTCCAGGTGCGACCTGTGCTCCGCTCGTACACACCTGGTTATATTGACTCAGCGGACACAGTACATCTATGGTGGCTCTTCAGAGACATGGTCCCTGGAGCAGGCAGGGAGTGACACACATCCAGCCATCTGCTGCTGCTGCAGAACTTACCAGATGGAAACATTGCTGTTTGTTGTTACCAATTAGCATGATTTTCTCCTCTAATCTAGAAGTTCCAGAATAGCTTTCAAAGTTTGAGTAACTAAAATTGCCACATAAGGAAGATGATGTCCATCAAACCCCTGGGAAGACTGACAGCCAGCCCATCATGAAGATGCATGTATGCCATTTGTTCTGGGTATTAGACGTTAGTAATGCTTGATTTATTCACAGTTGTAAGAAGATCAGTGCTACGTATTGAGAGTAGGGATGGCGCCTATGCATGGGTGCTTACAACTTATCTACAGGAAGATGACGTCCATCGAGTGCTGTGAAGAATAATCCTTTGCCTGTCGTTTGCACTCTGTGGAGCGTTTGCGACAGCCGTCAAGTGCTATTTGCTCCTGATTTACACGACTGTAAACAAACACAGACAATAACTTGTCCAAATGGTTACTCGTCTGCTTTAGAAAACCCTTTAACCACTTGTTGGTTTGTTTTTGTACCTGGTGGTAAGCACCAAGCCAAGCACCAGTGCTCCCACCATTTGCTACCTCTCTTAATGGGCGATAGTGTCAAAAAGGGTGCAAATCCTTTTGAGTCATTGTGAACACTAGAGCATGAGTCAAAGTAAACCTAATATTCATCTCATTAGTTTGGGATATTTGTAAAAGTACCTTTCCTATTCCAAGATTTTATTTGGATGCCTGTGATACCCATACATAATGAGCTTATGGTGTTGATGCTCCCTGTGGTCACAACTCTAGATATGATTTTTCCCTGTGGCCCGCTATCATTTGTGTTTCCGGCTCACTATTCTGGTGGGGTGTCACACTGCACCACATGCACCGCATTGTGATGCTCTGACCCTACTTTGATACACGCCTGCTATTACATTGTACTTTTATGTCCTTCTTCTCAACCCGTATCCCAGGATGTCCTCTGACTCTTTCACCTTTATCCTAAAATGCTGTTCCAGTCCCTGCCAATTACCAGCCCTAGTTTGGCGTCCACCTTCCATTTCTACGGGGTGGACCCTTGCTACCTCCAAGTCTTAGACCCTCATTCTGAGCAGATAGTTATTGGTGTGAGATGAAATCACACACGCCAACTCAAATTTATCAGTTGTGATAAAAACCATCTGTTTAAGAGTTTTAGGGGAATAACATGAGGACTTTAGAGCTTACCAGTTAATGTTCAGCATTTTCCACCAGTTTGATCTGCTGATATTTATCACAAAACGAAGTATTGTGATATGTTCTATAACAGCAGCCAACACACTTATTGCAATTAACAACACCGCTTGTAATGAGGGCCATAGTGTATTAATCTCGCTGTACCTGATATTGCGCCTCTCTCCGCTTCAGTTGACCTGCTCTAAATATTTTATCACTTCCTCGGCTTTCCCTCATCCTCTTACCTGCATACTGTCCCACTTACCTTGTTTGCGGCCCACTTGGCCTGTTTCTTCCTTTATCATCCTTCACGCCAGTGATTTTCCATAGTAGTCAACGCCATCCTTCTGCCCACTGCCACATTCTGCCATCCCACCTCCAGCTCTCTACAATCAAATTCACCTGGTGTTGAATTAAGAATGAAAATAAAAGCTGTACCTGTAGTCCATCCTCATTTTCCAATTAGGACACTTTTACTAATTCATCTCTGATGGCCTCTCTTTCCAGCCTAATGTCCAGCAGTTTCTCCGTGTGCAAACCGAACCATCCCTGAAACAACTTGAATGTGCCGGGGTGAAATTTAAACTACACTGGCCTAATTCAAATAATTTTATGAATTTCCTAAAACTATGCAATTACACCACTTTGTGTAATTGGCAGCCATAGAAATGTGCCATTCGTAGTTAAAGTGTGCCACAAACACATGTGAGCAAAAGAACACAAGCCGCTGTTGTTCGCGTTGCTTAGTTTAAATGCGCTAAAAAACAACGCAAAGTGACATATTCGTATTTCACATAATTTTGTGCAATTTTGCCAAAATTTCAGGTAATTACATGAAAGAAAATTACGCAAATTTTGCACACCCCTAGAAACCACCCACTCTTCAGAGAGAGGACCTTGATAAGGCTCAGTGATTATCTGTTCAGAATGAGGAGCATACCAGTTAAAACATGCCAATGTTAATTTTGAAGAGATTTTTTTGCCCTCCTGTCAAACTTATGCTGCATTCTTCCTTCCATTAGACTGATTACAGAGTGAACTTTACAACGCTTTGCACTTTTCCTTGCGCTGTGTAGTATACAAGCTGCAGTTTCTTACCAATAGATAGATGAGCCTTGCTTAGTGTATCAATATGGGTGGCTCTGTTCTGTATCCAAGAATATCCTATGGTCTTGCAACTATGCAGTTGACCTATTTTGCTGCCTGGTGTGGACTTATTTTATCTCAGAGATTTAAAGTAATGTAAGTGAAGGTCATTAATTTATTTGATTTTTGCCTGCATTCCTTCATCCTATAGGGGCCTCATGGGTCCTAGAGGAACATTAACTATTTATTAATTACTTGATTTTTGCCTGCCCTCTGCCTCTCATAATGCCTCATCCACCTCCCATGGAGGCACCCTCAGGCCCTGTAGGTAAGACAACTATGCATCAATTAATTTGTTTGATTTTTGCCTGCCTCATATATGGGTCCTATAAGCCCTTGAGGAACACCAAATTAGCTAGTCCTATATAAGGTCTAGAAAAAATAGTTAATTTATGACTGGGTACTTAATTGCAAAGCATTTTTTGAGGATGATGACTTGTATTACATTGACCTAATTGCCCAAGCCTCACTGTCGAATTGCTTATTTTTTATTGCCTGCATTTGCACAACATCACACAACACTGAAACAGAGAAAAGTTTGCGGACTAGCTAAAAGTGATACAAGAGTCCTCTGCTAAGTGTTTCTGCTTGTGCTGAGTGCTAAGCCATACAAGAAGTTAAGACGATTGTGCCAAAGTAGGGGGTTCTTGCCAAGAAAGTCACCAGTCAGGGGAAGAATTATGTTGCCATTATCAAGCACTCATCCTTTTTCTGGAGATGCAACAAGCCTGCTGCACAATCCTCTGTGCAGGAAGAGGATCATCTCTGAATGAACCGCAGCACCTCAGAAACCAAACCCTATGTCTGTTAGTGCTGCGGTGACTGCAGTCATGAAGAGCAGTAATCCTGATATCAATCTGTCCAATTTCCTGTCAGGATAATGAACATCAAGAACTACATGATCTTCTAGAAATTAGAGCAGAGCAGACTGCTGAGTTTGCTGAAGAGCTACAGTAGTATCTTTACGAATGCAGAGACTCTGTACATAAAAAGATAGGCAGTTACAAATATAATACTCGTAGAAATTCCTTTGTGAACTGCAAAAAACCCATAAACTTACACAAAAATGTAAGTTTGCCTTTATGAATGAGGACCAACATCTTGTGCAAATTCATCACATAAATAGAACGTCACTTTAACATTTGTTCTTTTTAGATTATTACTAGTTTTTGTTAATATAAAATAAGGTCTTTTTACCATATCTAAAGAGAACGTTACCTCAATAGTTGGATTTTTTAGTTTTTGTTTTCCATACCTAACTATAACATCACTTTAGATTTTATTTTTTCGGTGTTTTATTTTTACAGAGGCTAAGGTCTAATATCCACACCTAACTATACCGTTGCTTTAATCTATTTTAATTTTTGTATATGTTTTACCATTGTAGTGTGGGTACTGTATTGCTGCACAACATAGGTCTGTGTGCATTAAGCTTAGAGAACCGGGACAGGCCTCAGGTCTCCAACTGTGTCAAATATTTAACAGGCAATCAACCCTTCCCTTTTGCACAGCATCACTAGCTGTTTGAAGAGGTAGTTTTATACAAATCTTTTCTATTTTTTTAACCTTTTGTATTTTTCTTCTTGTTAGAATGTAGCTATAAGGCACACTTTTTAGCTAAGAAATGTTTTTAATCTCTTTGTACTATTTTCTTTTGTATTGCTTCTGTAATTCTTTTTCCCCACCATAAATGTATGTGTTAACATATTTAAAATTGTGGCTTTTTTATTTGTTTCATTTATTAACAGTTTTGTAAATGTCCTTTTGTTGCTCCTTCATATGTAGTTGTAGAGCTTTGACGAAAGCTCTTTTGTTTTTCTCCCCTGAGCATACAGCATTTACATATAGTGCAGTATGTTGCATAGTACTGTATGAAAAGGTCATTCTACTGATTGCAGTAGAAACTCTGGTAGTGCACTTTCCTCTTCTTCCACTTCTTCATCACTTTCTCCCCTTTTCCTCTTAATTTTGACCTGGGCATTGTGTTTCAGGTGATGGGACTGAAGATATTTCCACAATCCGTATGTCCCTATGAAATATTGACCTGACTTCCCTCGATGCAGCATTTGGCTGCACAAGGTAAAAGTGGCAGAAGAAGCATATATATTTTTTGCCTTGATGTAAGAGTAAAAAACATCAATACGATTGGTTTCTTCTGAGGCCTATTGCATGGTGGTGCTGTGGATGTTGATGACAATTACATGATCATCCTTCAATGGTGTTGTTGAGATAGGTGCAGTGCTTGCACTTGTAGGTGGCTGGTTCCCACCAGTTTCTCTTCATACCATGATGCATCATGATAAAAAAAATCCAGCTGCCTCTATCAAAAAACAATAGCAAATGGTATTCAGAAAGCTTTTTCCCATCAGTTATATAGTCTGTGGGGTTGTTTTAACTGTTAATCCCTTTCTGGCCAATATAATGCCTGCTTTCATTTTATAATTTTTTTTCATATACCATAGGTCCTGTGGTATTCCGCATGAACCATAGAATCGTTGACAAAGTGCCACCAGAATCGCTTGTAGGTTTTACTTCCTGTTCCATGTCTGGTGGGAGTATCACAGGACCCAAAAAGCTTTTTAAAAAGTTGAGCGTACTATGAGGGAGGACTTTTACTTAAGCTCTGAGCCTAGAGTTTCCTTTCAAGTACAAATAAGGATGATGTCTTGTAGTTTTTAGTAAACTTTAGTAAAATGTCTACATTTTTAGGTGCTGCAGTACCACGGTACCTAAAAATGGTACAACACTACCTGACACTGACAGTAAAAGTGCATCTGATTGTTGAAATGACTCAATTGTTGCTACCTTTATTTTATTTTAAACAGTATTTATAATTTTTTCTAGTAGTAAACAACAGGTTGCAATGCTAATTCCCCATTTGTCACATACACAATGTTTCAACAATATTATACACTATTACACACCATGATCACTTTTCGAACAGATGTTGTCGCTATACATGTGTTCCTTAATAGACATACCGACATTAACTGTTGTGTTGTCTGTTGTGCTGGCCCACAGTGCGGGATGCATTTTGGAACTCCCGCAGAGGGCACATCCTGGAGGAGGTGGGGAAACCTAAAAGGCAGTAGTAGGCAGGTGCATACATTCTTGCCTGCTGCCCCGCATCTTGGATGCATGCAGGACATGCCCAGGCTCCTAGCCAAGACAGTCCCATATGCACCCGTCTGCCACCGGACGAGGCTGGACCTGGGACACCTCTTTCACCCACCCCAAATTACTCTCAAGATGGGAAAACATGAGTTATTTGCCATTATCCAAAATCTGATGCTGCCTAGTAAAAGCTTCTGTCCCAAATCTACCATCATGTCTTTCTTGACATCCGCTGTGGGAGCAGTGAATGAGGAACTTATTACAGTAGAAGAGAAGCCAGGTCTACTTGCTCCCAGAGTCCGAGCAGACTGTTAGTGGGGAAGTTAGAGGCACGAATCCTCCGCTCTATAACATTATGTCTGGGCATAGTGTGAGAGACTCTGGAACAGCAGTCATGAAGAGCCAAAACCTTTGACCGCCATTGAAAACACTCAAGAAAACCAAACTCTCAGCCAAACTTGTCCCGCCCGCTTCCATGAAACAAAAGAAAGAACCTGGTCCTTCCCCGTCTATGGAAAATAACTTTCATCAGCGGTGGCTCCTCTGCTAAGGCGGAGTACCATTGCCCCACTGCTTTGAAGCAGTGCAATGGAAAAAATAAAATGATAAGAAGAGAAGTTATCATCATTTTATTTTTTGCATTACCATTGCTGCCAGGTTAAGGTGGGGCGGGCCGGGCACCTTGACCCAGAGGAAGGGGAGTGACTAGTGCTGCACCTAAAGTGCACATGACTGTTTGACGGTCCGTCTCCGGCTGGCCAAACAATCATACGCGCTTTGCATGTTCTCCACCCAAGCTGCATTACAGCGCTCAGTCCAAACAGGACACTGCTATCAGCAGCATGTGATTGGCTGGGGGCATCTGGAAGCCTGGGTACATCCTATTCCTGGCTCCTGCGAGTCGGAGAGGTGGTGGCTGTCGACTGCGACGATCAGGTATGTTTTTTTTTCTTTGTAATCCCCCCACCTTTCCTCCCTCCACTTTCCCTAACCAGCAGCCACTGACTTTCAGCCTGGCACCTTTACGCCATTTAAGAAGAGACCAGTGGTGGATTCCGCCACTAAAACTTGGTAGCGCAGCATGGGGGGGTAATAATTTTTTTTTAAAAATAACTTACCTGGCGGCGTGGCTACGTGGCGTAGCAATATGGCCGCGAGCTAGAGTTGCTCTGACACCGTCCACTCCCCACAACAGAATCCGTCCCACAGAGCCTGATTCCGAGGTGAGATCTGGCCGTCGGAAGGTCCGCTCGTTCGATCGAGCCCATTCGGAGACCCGGAGGAGCCCGCTGGCCGGAGCTAGGTCGCGCGGAAGTAGCGCCCTGGAACAACCACGGAGCCGGGCGCTCGATTAGCCGCCGTTCCCGGAGGGAAGTTGAGCGGGAGCGGCGCTCCAAGGTGGCAGACCCGGTAACAGAGATCACGGGACGCCCGGGGCCCCGGAGACATCCACACACTGTGGGCGACCTTGGACATAAGCGGCGCAACGGACGTGCCACACTGAGGTGCCCTAAGGAGGGGCTGAACTCGCTGCGTTGACCGGTGAGGACTCGTGCACCCGGCCGTTGCCAGGGGAGGCGCCTTGTGGCAGCGGCGGCCGACAGCATCAGGGGGAACAGATTAGAGAGAACCTGCCCCGACCCATCTGGACTGAGTGCATTGGTGCTGAGCTGGGAGGGTGAGCACCGTGGCAGGCTGCGCCCCGGAGGCGGGACGTTCCGTGGTGACTCAGGCTGCCACCTGGGGACCGCTGTAAGGGCACAGGAGAGATGCCGTCATAGTGGACACAGTCAAACCCTCACCAAGGCTTTGGGGTTGAAGCGGCGGCTCAGGCGAATCGTAGGTGGCGTTGCTGCCCTTCATCCACCCCCCCTGGCCACACAGACAGCCACACTAGCCAGCACTGGGGTCTACATCAGTGCGCAGTACTGGTCCACCCCCGCGGTAAGCCCCAGGGACGGAAAATCGGAGACGTAAACCGAGGGGCGACAGACGACAGAGGAGAAGAGTCCATATACCCCACCCATCGGGCGCTGGCGGCTCCGGGCTGGTGCAGGGCAGCAACGCCATGGCTTCTCATAAAGGCTCAAAGGTCACTCAGCAAAACAAACTCGACCGCTACACCTGTTTGAAAACAGCGATCGAGCAGCAACTCCCCAAAGACAAAACGGCCGTAGGGACGGAGAGTGAGGGTCCAGAGCTCTCCTTGAAGGATGTCATGGATGCCATCTCTGGAGTCCGAACATCCATGGAGCAATGGATGGATGCCATTTCCTCGGAGGTGATGCTCATAAGAGCCGACCTGGCCACCAACAGAGAAAAGGTTGCACAGCTCGAAATCACAACAGCCAGTCTGGTGAACGACACTTCAGAGCTGCAAAGTGAAATCCAAGAGTTGAAGGCCTTCCGCAAATTCGCCGAAGATAAACTGGACGACTATGAAGGGCGCTCAAGACGAATCAACGTTCGCATCCTGGGAGTGCCGGAACGGGCGGAGGAGCAGGCCACAGACCTCTTCGTGGAAACTCTCATTACTACTCACCTGCAACCCAAGGGCCTGTCGAATCTCTTTGTAGTCGAAAGGGCACACAGAGTCCCGGGGGGTCAGCCAAAACCAGGTGCACCTCCGCGTCCGATCCTAGCCCACCTACTGAACTATCGAGATAGGGACACCATCTTACAGACGTCCAGAGTGGCTCCTCCACTGAAGTACGAAAATTCAGTTATAACCTTCTTCCCAGACTTCACTCAGGCGGTGCAGCAACAGCGGCGAACCTTCCTGGCCGTGAAGAAGAGACTCCGTGACAAAGGCCTGAAATATGCCATGATATTTCCGGCCAGGCTTCGTGTGGAGGCCGAGGGAAGATCTCGGTTTTTTGACTCACCGGAGGATGCATCAGAGTGGTTAGACGGCTGGAGGGCTGCAAAGGAACAGAAGGGACAGGGACATTGAAATAGCAGGTCCGGAGCCGCCGCTGTGCGGCACAGGAGAGTCAGACGAAGACAAGAGACTGCTGCCTGGCACAATAAAGGCCAGGTCGATCCTGGTCAGTTCGGCTAACACCTCGCCGGTATTTGTGGACTCATACTCCTGAGCAGTAAAGTATCATAGTCAATTTAACTCGGAACATTGATTGATGATTAGTATGTTGGGGGGGAGAAGTTAGAGCAAAGCACCCCTCAACGTTTTGTAGTTAGTCAAGTTTGGGGCAACAGGCACTCTGCATTAGGTAACATGGGCAGTTCAAAGCGCAGAGTGCAGGGCAGCAGGGTGGGGGGAGTTGGGAGGGGTTTGAAGTGTTCATGTTGGTTATAGTAAGCAATCAAGGTACTATCATTTCCTTGCATGTGGGAATGGACATAAGGTAAGGAATAATGTATATGGACTGGGAGAAAAGCATTGGGGTGATGAGTTGGAACCTGAACGGACTGGGGGACAAAGTCAAAAGGAGTGTGATACTTCAGCATATTAGGAGACACGCCCCTGACGTGGTGATGCTCCAGGAAATGCACTTAATAGGTAATTCGTGCAAAGCCCTCGATAGATGGGGTACAAGCTGGTGGCACACTCCGGCTTCACCACGGGATCGAGGGGAACGGGGATTCTGCTAAAAACCTCCTTCCCAATGACAATCAACACAGTGCTGACAGACATGGGAGGCAGGTACTCGGGGATCGCAGGGCAGTGGGAAGGGCAGCCAATAACTTTCATCTCAGTGTATGTACCCCCAAGCCTCCAGACCATGGCATTCAGAGACCTGAGCGCGTTACTACTATCAGTACCGGATGGCCTGCTCTTTGTGGGAGGGGATTTTAATTCTGTGGGCTCTGGTACACTAGACCGACACCCACCATGGGAACTGGGTCCCTCCAACAGGTGGCTCCCAGATTTCTTGGACACAAAGGGCCTGGTGGATGCGTGGCGGTCCTATCACCCTACGAGCATTCAACACACATTCCACTCTGGGGCCCACAACAGCCTATCGAGGATTGATTATCTGCTGATTCCGGCATCACAGGTAATGCACATACAGGAGATAAGACACGGGGTGAGAGGTATCTCGGATCATTCTCCGGTTTGGGCTCGGGCAGTTATTGGTCAGTTTAGGGTGGGTAGGATTGCACCCATCAGCCCCTGGCACCTACGGAAGCCACTGATCCGTAAAGAATTGTGCAAAGGGATGGAATTATACTTCCTGGAAAACGAGGGGTCGGTTCGATCCCCTCAGGTATTGTGGGAGGCTTATAAAACGGTGATACGGGGACAAGCCCTCTCCCAGATAGCCGGAGAAAAAATAAAAGACGTAGTAGAGGCAGAGGACGAGCTACTCCGGCTAGAGGCGGAATCAGAGGGACACATCACACCAGAGAAACTCCACATTCTAAAGCTCAAGCGCAACAACTACAGGGCCATAGTTACGGACAGGGCCAAAGAGATGGGTAGGGAAAAGCAGGGGCATATATATGAACTCGGGGATAAGGCTGGGAAACTAATAGCGTGGCTTGATAGGAAGGAGCTCGCTAGCAGATTGGTCCCAGAGCTGACGGACGGGGCAGGGCGAACCATTACAGACCCACAGGAGATAGCTAACACATTTGCAGCCCACTACCGCACTGTCTATAGTGCTCGGACTACATGTTCGGCTGAGGACTCCAAGCAACTACTGGTAGATATCACACTCCCCACCCTCTCGGCGGAGGCGCTCAAAATGCTAGACAGCGACCTAACCAATGATGAAGTAGCCCAGGCTATTAGGGGCTTGCGGTCGGGTAAGGCTGTGGGCCCAAACGGCCTGCCCATCGAGCTGTACAAGCTCCGGCCAGACAAGCTAGCCCCCTACATCAGGGCGATGCTGGAAGAGTGTAGGGACCAAGGGGAACTCCCCCATGACCAAAGAGTTGCGACGTTGGTCACAATCCATAAGGAAGGGAAGCCCAGAACTGAATGTGCCTCGTACAGGCCGATCTCTCTATTAAATGCTGAACCCAAAATTCTGGTGAAGCTCCTCGCTAATAGACTGGTTAAGGTCATAAACGTCTTGGTTCACCCCGACCAGTCGGGCTTCATGCTGCACCGGAACACAGCGTTAAACCTGCGAAGAGTCCACGGGGTATTGGCCAGGGCGGAAACAATTCAGGAGGAGGCGATAATAGTATCCCTAGATGCCACAATGGCCTTTGACACACTCGAATGGCCGTATCTCTTCGCAGTCCTCGCGAAGATGGGCTTTGGGCCGCAATTCATTCAATGGGTGCAGCTCCTCTATTCAGCCCCACTGGCCCAAGTAGTAGTAAACAATAAGAAGTCAGAGACCTTCCAGCTTGGTAGAGGGACGCAGCAGGGCTGCCCGCTCTCCCCGCTGTTGTTTGCGCTGGCCCTGGAGCCGTTGGCCGCATGGATCCGCCGAGATCCGGTCCTACGGGGCCTGAAGTGGGCGGAGGGCCGGGAAGATCGCATCTCTTTGTATGCGGATGACATTCTCCTCTTCCTGGCCTCCCCAAAGTCGTCCCTAAACAGAGTGCTTGACATATTCGCCTCCTTTGGCCGCCATTCTGGTTACTCGATCAACTGGCAGAAATCTATGCTCTATGTCCTTAGGGGACCCCAGCCTGCCCTCCCGAGGGGCTGCTCGATCCAGTTCACTACGACGGGGTTTCAATACCTAGGTATCTATATCACAGCAGATGCTAAAAGTAGGTTCAGCCGAAATCTCCTTCCTCCTCTCCATATATATATATAAAAAAAAATGGACCAAAAGAGACGTTGCTGGCTGGGGTGCCCTCCCACTCTCAATGCTAGGTAGGGCAGCATTGTTTAAAATGATGGCGTTGCCCAGATTTTTGTATGTATTGCAAAATACCCTTGATCCAGTCCCAGCAAGCTACTTCCGGGAAATAGAAAGTTTGCAGAGAAGCCTGCTGTGGAAGGGTAGGGCCTGTATAGCCTTCGCTAAGCTCACTCTCTCCTGATATGATGGGGGAATCGGCCTGCCAGACCTTAAACGCTACTACTGGGCGGCTCATCTAGCAGCAATAAATCATGGCACTTACAGATGGGCGGACGATCCCGGATACGCCATGGACCGATGGCTGCTTCCTGGCAGCAACTACAATAGAGCAATATACTCCAGGAGCAGCATAAAGTTGCTGATGGGACCGACCAGACACTCGGTGCAGGTGTGGCAGACGGCTACCCGTAGCCTTGGCTGGGAACACAAACTCACACTAGCAACTCCTCTATGGGACTCAGAAGTACTGGGCAATTTATGGAAGTCCAAGGGGTTTGATCGCTGGGGCCTCATTGGAATCTCTAAAATAGGAGACCTTTGGGTGAAGGGAGAAGTTAAAACCTTCGCCTCCCTCCAACAGGAGTTTGAGCTAGCAAACACCGAGTGTTTCCGCTACCTGCAGGTTCGCCATGTGTTGCAGACTCACATACCACACGGCGACTCACCCCTGGACTCCTCCCCCTTGGAGGATAGGCTGCTAGACGGCTACCTACCCACAAAAACAATCTCATTAACGTATAAGAAACTTATCAATCACACTGGGGATCCACTCCATCCTACAAGAGTCAAATGGGAACAGGACGGGATAATCTTAGATGACGAAGACTGGACAGAGGCAGTGGATTCCCCACGTGAGGTGGCCATTTCAGCTAGCCTGCACCTCGTCCAGCTGAAGATACTCCATAGAGTGTATATAACAGGACCCTGCCTGGTGAAGATGGGAAGAGCGGAGGGTGGTGACTGTAGGAGGGGGTGTGGCCAGATGGGTACGTTCTTACACATATTATGGGAATGCGACCGCATACAGCACTATTGGGGCAGGATCCATACAGTTATGAGTGAAGCACTGGCAATGGTAATTCGTCTGGAGGCAAAGAGATGCCTGCTAAATGTATGGGAGCCCACGGATCTGAAAGGGGCACAGAGGACATGGGTGATGCTAGGCCTCATGATAGCCAAACGAAACATAGCACAACTCTGGGGAGCCGACCACGCCCCAACCGAAGAGGCCTGGATAAGGGACATGGATTGGTGTATGTTTCGAGAGAAGACGGTGTATGTAGCTAGAGGTTGTCCCCGCAAATGGGTTTCCATCTGGAACGCTTGGAATGTTTATCGAGGATCTCTCTGTGCCCCCCACCAATTGCCAGTAATAGACGTCCATGAATCACCATAAATGCTATAAGGAAACAATGTACCAATCATGAATGTATTAACCCACATGTGTAATCTTGAATACCTTAAGACTTGATGTACCGTAATGATTGACTTTAACCTGTTAATAAAAAGAAATATTATAAAAAAAAAAAAAAAAATAACTTACCTGCCGCTCCCGGATGCCGCCTCGGTGCTCCTCTGCTCGCCTCCCCACCCGATTCAGATGCTTTTCCCATGCTATTCTGGGGTGGCGTGGTGAGCAAAAGAATAATGGATTCAACCCAGACCTCTTGACTGGGGGTGAAATGATTTGATTTATTCAGCAATCCGTCCATCATTTGTTTCCGCAACAGTTTTCACCCTAAGTGGGAGGGTTATACCCAGATGTGGGTCCCTTGTTCACTGTGCCACTTGACTCAAGCTAGCCTGGCTGATGAGGGGTGATACGCTGAAACTGGCCCCAGAAAGCTTGTTTCTGGTCCAGGGAGGACCTGGCTTGGCAGTTCGGGCTGGACTGTTACCATGAGGAGCAGGGTCAAGACTGTTTTGCATATGGCTGGGTTCAAACTGGGGTGCTGTGGTGAGCAAAAGAACAATGGATTTAACCCAGATCTCTTGACTGGGGTTGAATGTTTGACTTATTCAGCATTCTGTCCATCATTGTTTGCACTCATGCTATTACTAGCCTGAGAGGAGCACCAGGATTGGTCTGAGTAGGCTTAAATGCCCCTCATTTAGTGACAGGGAGCCTGTGCCTCTTCTCCCACCCGGCTGTGCAAGACAGCTCAGTTGGAGAAATGTAAGTGTGCATGTCGGATTGGCCATCATACAGTGCAACTACAACTCCTAGTCCCTAGGACTGGCTGCTACTGATGCACAGCATGACCTCGCCCCTCCCTAGACACGGCGAGTAAGTGAAAAATAAAATGATGATAAAATAGATTATTATCATTTTATTATACATTTGCTGCCTGTAAGCAGTGGGGCAAAGCTTCTCTGCCAAAACGGAGGAGCCAGCTCTGGGGGAGACATAAAAAATCCTCTGATATACCCTTCGATCAACAGCTGACAGATTTATGTTCTTGTATAGCAGGTTTGGTTGCAAAATTGTTTAGTAAATGTTTAGTTACAACTGGGGCAGTATAGAAGGAATTGTGTGACTTGGGCTCCCAATCGAAGAAGCACCCAATAGCGATGGCAGTCCCTCGACTGCTACTGCCGAAGGGTCATCTTCATGTCCAAACTGCCTTTGCATTGTGCCTCTGTGACTCCCCACAGGTCTGGTTGGCACAGAGGAAAACATAGAAAGGGGGGTTGGAATGTTTCATCCTAGGCCAAGACAGGCAACAGAGCCAAGGCAACTCCTTGTCTACCCATTTATTGCAGCATGGTGGTCCATTTATTTGGCCAGAGTGAAGGGGTTAACTTATTTCTATGCCAACTCAATTCACTCTCACCTGCATCTCAGCCAAATCAACCATTAATGTACCATTTGATGCTACAATATCTATTATTGTGATATGTAATGTTCCCTCACTAGGGAAAGGGTTAAGGGAGGACTTTATCCAGCTAAAAAACAAAGGGATGCACTGGCTGGGTAGACATGCTGGCATTGGAGAGCAACTAGCCCGGCACATCATCACGGTCAGGAGTGTGGTTTGGATTGGACCCCATAAAAAGTCTTTCAATGGTGATTTTGTACTGGTAAATTTTATTGAGCCTGGAGTTGATGCTTGTGTCTTTGTGCAGTAAGCTGTTACTAAGAGAGCGGGATCTGGCATTCTTTCATAAGCCCCATTTTGGTCTTTCAAATGCTTTCCAGGGCCAGTGCCCCCACACCCGTATAAGCCCAACACCACCTTGGTCAATTCAACTGACCATATAACATCTGTACGTACACAAGCCACATTCTGGGTACTAGTTTTCTGGATTTTTTCCCAATGAGTAATAGGCTAAACCTTTAAAATCCCTGGCAAATTGTGATTGACGCTAATGAGCAAACCAAGGGGCATATGTACAAGCCCCTATCGCCACCCACAGTTGCCTATATTGATGTTGTGGTGGCGATAGGGGATGCACCTTATGTACAATGCAGCGTTAAGCCACTTAACGTGGCTTAATGCTGCCTTGTACATAGGGCCCCCTTTCACGCTATGCTTGCCGTGAAAGGGGTGGGCATTGGGTGTTGCGGTGGGTGTTCCACCGCAACACCCATTCATTTTGATGCTGCCCCCTATGTACAAGGGTGACGTACATAGGAGGCAGCGCCAAAGTTAAGACCAGGTAAAAACTGGTCTTAAGATGGCGAAACGAGGAGAAATGCATTATTTCTCCTCGTTTTTGCTTTTTCCATGTGTGTTGCCATGTGCAGCACACATGGAAAAAGCAAAATGCCATTGTTTGTTTATAACTGTATAAGAGGCTATCACTATATATACACCTGCTCATTCACTTATGAGATTTGGCACAATGATATCTTTTTAAATATTCTGTTCACATTCTCCGTTCTGTCACTACATGGGAATTTTTAATCTCTTCTACTTTTTTAATTACTTTGGTGAAGGTAGCACACAGTGATCTCATAATTTGATGATTAATGACTGTTTTTTCATACTATCTCGTTCCTTAGTCAAATTTGTACCCCAGTAACGCTATATACATAGTAAGGAGGAACAAATATTCCGTGCATGTATTTCCTGGCGCCACTGGCACTTGAAGATCAATTCTAGAAGCATGACCTGCTCTTAATTAACAAACAGCTTAAATTTTCAGGCCCAGTAATAATTGTATATGTGTTGATATGTTGTTTATTGTCAATTTTGTTGTAGAAAACATTGAGCCGGGTTTTCCTGAAGAAGGCACACACGTCGAAACGCGCGTAGTTCTTATCTACCGCCAGCCTTTGAACTGCTTTATAGCACATCACTTTTGAGTGAATTTTAATTTTATGTACAGTGTTGTCTTGTAATATTCTTCTCCCTCATATGTTTGTATATATCTGCTTTCATATTTGCTTTCATATAGGCATATAATCATGTATATGATTTATACAGAATTGAGACCGATAACATAAACATATGTATACAAAAAAATATATATCTTAAAAAATAATCTTGAAAAAATACAAATATTTCCATCAATGAAATTTCTTAAATAAAAAATATACAGTTGTTCTCTACTATGTGTTTATGCCTATTTAAATGCATTATATCATGTTTTTTGACAAATATGATTCAGAAATGTATGGCCTGATGTGCTGGATATGAATATTTAACCTGTATCTAGCCGTCACCCATACCTCATTGTTTGTTTATATACAGGAAAGTGTCCCTTCCTGTACATAAACACATTTTTAAAAAATGCGATTTTGTCATGGTATTTCTAGGATTGTTTATGTGCAGGAAGGGACACCTTCCGACACATAAACAATCCTCCCCTGCACGCAGACACCCTTTCACTCTGGTGCAAGGATGCATGCGTTGGCACTAAGTTGCTAAACTTAGCGGCATCGCAGGGGGAAACACAAGGCTGCGCCACATTCTTGTAAATATGGTGCAGCCTTGTGTTTCAGAAGTGGAGGAGAGAGGCGTTACGCCAGGAAGTCTAATACCTTACTCTTCCACTTCCTTGTACATATCCCCCCAAGTTGCTGTGTCTACACAAGGCTTAGTTGCAGGAAGTGATGGGGGAGGGCCAACTTTGAGATAGTCAGCTGGAATATTGCGGGCATTTTACTCAAAAAAAGAAATGATCCAATCTGGAGGGATTTTATCAAACAATTTTATTATATTTGTCTTCAGGAGACTAGGACCTCTCAGACTCTTTTTGCCAAGATGGTTTCAAGGCATTTCATATACCTGCTACCCCATCCCATATAGAACAAGCAAAAGGTAGTCGGACCACCTTGATTTCTCCATTGTTTAAAGCCCAGCTCATAGAATTCGATACAGGTTCTCAACTTATCTAGGCGGTGCTGGCTAAGTTCTCATAAACAGTAATTTCCACTTTGATACATTTTTATAATGACAGTTTGTTATTATGTAATTTGCATGTTGTATTTGCCCTTATGGAATCAGTTGCTTTTCAGTTTCATGACCCTTTTTGTTTCTCTTATTGTGGGATTCTAATATTCATTTATTTGAAGGTTGGTGGCCCGTGCTAAATGCTCCCACTACCAGAGCCTTGAGTATGAATTGCCATGCTCATGGAACACTCTCACCAAGGAGAATTTTTAAACTCTTTAATCCATCAATTAGATCAGACTTTTTCACTATAGTTGGTTCTGAATGAAGGGGCTACGATTATACCCCCTACTAATATTATGGAGAGGCTATGATACCACTTTGATTTCATTTTGTGTCTCCTCTTTGTATAGGCATGCAGTTGAACTATAAATACATCATACCATCTTTAGCAATCATCGCCCTATTAGCATTTTATTGGGCAGGACTCAGTGTGTGACAGTCTCCACAGTAAGCCTGCCAGGGAGGTGGTTGCAGTGACCCAGGTAAGGAAACTTAAATGGGCAAAGCAGTCCCCTTGGACCTACAAGCTAATCTGTTTAATAATTGTGCCCTCCATCTTACCATTTGCTTAGTGGCTGGGGCAGATGGGAAAGACATTCGAAGAGCATTTAACAACATGGTAGGTGTGTGCATCAGCTTTTGACTTCCCTGATTCAACACCTTTTAAATAGACCCCTCCAAAGGCGAAACAGCGTTTACAACGCTGTCATTAGATTGCGCTACTATTAGAATGCGGTCGTTACAACGACCGCATTGTTAGTACGCGATGCATTTACATCACAAGTCATTACAATGACTTGCACTAGGGGGCGCTGAGGTATTGGAAATGAATTCCAACACCTTTCCTACTGTTGCGCAATCTGGAGTAGGAATAGTAATTAATACTATTCCTAAGTCCAGCATGCCCCCTAGTGCAAGCCATTGTAATGACTTGCGATGTAAATGCATCACATACTAACAACGCGGTCGTTACAATGTAAAAGCACGCAATGTAATGCATCGCGATGTAATGAGACATATTCCTCCAAAGGTGATTGGATATCTCCTATTCCAGCTACCATAGATGTCTCATTAAGGCATTAAAACCTCCACCAGAGACAAGCAGCAGGTCCTGTCACTTAATCTATGAGTATGAGCTCAAAAGACGCAAAACTTACCTAAGAGAGGAGGCATGGGTACAGCTCAATGGCGCCCCTTGCCTAGCAAAAATTAGCTTATTCTGGGACATTGTTATCCATCCATTGTTCCCCCCATCCGATAGAGCTGAGATTTGTTCCCAGATGTCAGCTGGCAGGTGGGTGAGTAATTTTACTGACATCTATTACTTTCACTACTCCCCCCTCTGAGGATAGCCCATATTCATCCCACAGTCTGGGTATCTTAAACTCAGGGGCATATTCACAAGGAAAGTGGCGAAGCGTGTCGTTAAGCCATGAGGGCTAACAACACGCTCCATCACTTTAGAAACGTAGGGCTGCACCATATATATAAGGATATGGTGCAGCCCTGCGTTTCGCCCTGTGCTGGCACAGAATTTAGCTGCCTAGAGTCAACGCAGGCACCCTTGCACCATAGTGCAAGGGTGCCTGCATTGAGGGGAGTGATTGTTTATGTGCAGGAAGTTGTCCCTTCCTGTACATAAACAACCTTAAATGGTGATTGGAAACTTTTATATGTACTGCTTAATGCACACACATAGAAGTTGCAAAGCATCATTATTTCAAATGATTGTTTATGTGCAGAAAGTGACACCTTCCTGCACAGAAAACAATCAAAGGCGTTTTGCTGTTTCCATGTGTGCTGCACAACGCAGCAAACATGGAAACAGCAAAAACAAGGAGAAGTTAAACATTTCCCCTAGTTTCGCCAGGGTAAGACCAGGTTTTCCCTGGTCCTTATTTTCAGCGCTGCCCTTGTAAATATGGGGCAGTATCAAAATCAATGGGTGTTGAGGTGGAATGCCCACAGCAACACCCATTGCCCTCCCCGTTCACGCTAAGTATTGCATGAAAGTGGCTTAACACTGCCTTGTAAATAAGGTGAAGCCCATATCGCCACCACAACATCTTTAAAAGTGACAATGTGGTGGCGAAAGGGGTTTGTAAATATGCCCCTCAGTTATTTTTCTGTAGTGGAAGTAAAGGCTGGAATATTAGGGCTGTCTAAAAAATAAGACCTCGGCCCAGATGGAATACTGGCTATCCTGTGCATGAGTGAATCGAAGATTTGAGCTCCCATTCTCAAGCAGATATTGAATGCAGCTGTTAGGCCAGGCCCTGCACCCTTGTGGTCTACCTCAATTATAGTCCCTGTTTTTAAAAAGGGGAATAAGGAGGACCTTAAATGTTACCGGCCCATCTCATTGATAGACTCCTTAGTCAAGACCATTGGGAAGGTAGTCCTAAATAGACTACTAGCCTGGGCAGGTGAGAATCATATTTAATCAGACCAGCAGTATGGCTTCTGGTCCGGTCTGAGCACTATCGACCAATGTTTGAACTTGCAACTCATGATTGACAAGTATATGATTGCTAAATCAAGTACTATAAATATGGACCTGACGTAAGCGTTTGACAGAGTAATCAGGATAAATTATGAGCCATGCTTTCAAGTATGGGGCTGGAACCTAATATTGTAGCTTTTTTTCGAGACTTGCATTAGAACATGTCAGCCGTAGTTCATAACACCATACTTGGATCCTGTTCTTATCCCTTTAATGTGCATTATGGGGTTCTGATCCCTTTAATGTGCCGTTTGGGGTACAACAAGGGTGCATTCGAGCCCTGTTTCTTTTTGTCATATACATGAACGGCCTTGAACAGCACCTAAAAACAATCGTAAGGTTTCTCCAATGGTGGAAACATGGCCTCTCCCTGCTTTTACTAAATGCAGGCGATGCTGTGATTTTAGCCAGAGCAGGAGCAGGACTGCAAAAGTTAGATGACTCCTTTGTGTCCTTTATGAGCTCAATGGACTTGGAACAAATTATAGTAAGTCCTTTCTGATGGTGAATGGATCTAGGCAGTTAGGAGTTAAAACTTGTTATGCCCAGGGTCAGGTGTTGGCTAAAGTGTATTCCTTCTCTTATTTAGGGGTTCAATTTGATGATGCCCGCTCCTGTCTTCACTTAGTTCTCACCAAGAGAAACTTGTTCACAACAACAACTACGGCCATCTCTATTTTGCACAAGATTGGCAGACACCACTTCAGGCTCCCTTTAAAATCTACGAGGCTAATGCATTTCTGCAGTTCCATACTGTAGCAACATATGGGGTTACAGCGATTGGTCTGCACTTCAGATAGCCTAAAATAAATATCTGAGGCAACTTCTGGGTGTGCCACAATGCACCCCTACTTTTGCTGTTCACTGAGTTAGGAGTTCAGTGTTTAGTAGACACACCAGCCCTGCGGCCATTACCTAGTTGGACTTCAGTTTGGTTACAGCTGGACATGATGCTAAATCAGTGGGAAACAACCTTTACAACGCAGTCCTTACAATGCACTACCTTTACAACGCAGTCATTACAACGCAACATCCTTTACATCGCATGCCATTACAACGCATGTCACTACAACACATGCCATTACAACGCATGCCACTACAACGCATGTCATTACAACGCAT
This sequence comes from Calotriton arnoldi, assembly GCA_963921515.1. NCBI lineage: Eukaryota > Metazoa > Chordata > Amphibia > Caudata > Salamandridae > Calotriton > Calotriton arnoldi. The sequence goes on from CAWUFW010017068.1 coordinate 132,144, forward strand.
TATAAGGTAAGTAATGGGAAACAGTAATTTTTACCCCTACACTATCCAACACTTACTTTCTGTTGCACTCACTGGAGTGAGAATAGTAAATTTTACCCCTACACTATCCAACACTTACCCTACTGTTGCACTCACTGGAGTGGGAATAGTAATTTTTACCCCTACACTATCCAACACTTACCCTACTGTTGAACTCACTGGAGTGGGAATAGTCAATTTTACCCCTACACTATCCACCCCTTACCCTACTGTTGCACTCACTGGAGTGGGAATAGTAATTTTTACCCCTACACCATCCAACACTTACCCTACTGTTGCACTCACTGGAGTGGGAATAGTAATTTTTACCCCTACACTATCCAACACTTACCCTACTGTTCCACTCACTGGAGTGGGAATAGTCAATTTTACCCCTACACTATCCAACACTTACACTACTGTTACCCTAAACGTATTATGCGTTGTAATGGTATGCTTTGTAATGGAATGCATTGTAAGTGTAGTTTCTAAAAATGCGTTGTGATGGCATGCGTTGTTAAATCATGCGTTGTAATGGATGTTGCGATGTAAAAACCGCGCTGTAAAGGCATGCGTTGTAAAAGTTTGATTTGTAACGTGTCCTATTCAAATCAGTACATTATACGGATAGTTTTTCCCTGGATTATGCCCATAAAATTCCTTGGTTAAAGTTTGTTAAAACAACATTTTTCTCTCTGGGCTGTCTGGAATTGTTTGAGTGACCCCAGCGAATAGTGAAGGCGGATCAGACCTGGGTGCAGAAAACATTTGCATCAGCAACCCAACTCAACAGAGAGGGGTAGAACTTCCGTCCGAGCCTATTTCTTGTTAAAAACAGCCAGCTGATGGAACCTTACCATATTAGGGTCAGTATACCAAAACTTTCATATAGATGAGGTTTAGGCTGAACCAATTACATTGGCTTTAAGCTTTTCCAAGAAGGACAAATATGGGACCTTGGGGTGGTGATTCAGTGTCTTAACAAGATACATTACATTTGGTCAAATGTTGTGAGTTTTATATGAAACCGTGAAGAGCTTTCATTTTACTGCTTTTTAAAAATATTTGTTCTTTTAACAAAGTTCGCTCAGCTTTAATATATTTACAATTACTGGAAGATAAATTTTTAGTTATGCTGTTGCCAATTTTCTTTCGGATGCAGTTAAAATGAGACATTTATTTCCTGACTGATAGTTTTCCTTTTAAGGCGAAAACTCGATTTAGATTGATGGTTATTGATTACCAAACTGTGATGTGATTGTTTATGTGATGTGTTGTATTGATTTAATGCAATTTCTATACTTTTATTTGTACTTTACTCAATTATGTGGTATAACTTTTAATGGAATTTTTATCAATTCTGAAATAATGAGTCCTTGATTGATTTATATATTGGTTGCAATTTCTGTTATCATTATGCTGGGACATGAGGGGTCTCTTTTGCTAGGGGAAGGATTAACAGAGGAGCTCTATATATTGTGGAGATGAGGTCTCCTAAAAGCATAAATGACAACATAAATATCTTGGCATGTTTTAATAACAGAAATCTATCATGTTAATGAATTAACCAATGCTCAATTAAGTGCCACACTCTTACTAATTGATAAGCATATACATGCATAAATAACAAATACATCTATATCTGATGCAAGTGGTTTGTAATCACTTTTAAAAGCATTTTTATATGCTTCAATAACATAACAAATTTTATTTTGAAATTTACAAAGTTCCAAAGTTTAGATCATCATCATCAAAGTAATCTTCAACTGGTTACTTAAAACGATAAAAGAGACATACCACACATTATAAGTGGAAATGACACGATATATTAAAATTTCAAAATGACAAATAAAATACATTTCTAACTAAAATCAATAAAAATCATGCTGGCTTGTGGTGATACAGTATTAGGGTTGGGACCGTACAACATGAAGCTAAAAAACACACATCACATACAATTGCTGTCAACCCTTTCTTTTCCTGAACCAAATTGCTCTTGTTAAATAATTAGCAACATTGAGGCAGACATATTCATTAGACAACATCTGTAAAAAGATTAGGGCAGGTCTAGCTTGGGTGAATTGTTTACCTCTTAATAAGGATAAATTAAATTGATTACGGGCTCTGCTGAAGTATTCACAAAATAAAACAAAGTACATAGTATCTTGGTCAGAAGTCTGATCTAATGTGGTTTAACCATGGAGTACATTTAGCCTTAACAAGGTGCGTACAATCCCTCAGAATTGCCCTGTTTAACTCCAATTCTGGGTTTGACTATATTGAAACCCATCTTATTAACAGGCAAATTGTCAGCAAATCCGATATATAGCCCACGCCTAACTCCTCTTCCGCAACAAAGGATGCCACGGATTGGGACATGGCAATTAAACGTCTCAAAAACGTAGTCTCAATTATCTGTATGTTCAACAGAGTTTTTAAATAGCGCGAACTTGACCCGAATCGGGTATCAGAGCGCTTTACATAACACCAGTTGCATTACATGAGGACACATTCATTTTTGTTAGGCACGGGGAGATTAAGTGATTTGCCCAGAATCACAGGATGTTCAGCGTCATTGTGGAGAATCCAACCCAGTTCCCCAGATTCGAGGTCGACCGCCCTAGCCGTTAGGCCAACTCCTCTTTATAGCCACAGATGTCCCCACCATATAAGACCAGGGCGATGCATTTCGACTGATAGATTTTGATAAGTGCCTTAATGGGCTTAGCCCCCAACCATCTAGCAAACTCAGACACCAAGGCCACAGCCGTTGGCATGGCGTTCCTTTTAGCTTTTAGTAGGGGTTTTTATTAATCATTTTCAGCAAAAAGGGCCTCAAGGTAGCGAAAGTTTAGATCACAGAGTGGATGTGGATGTGTGTGTGTGTTTGTTTTCAAGTTTTTATGTGTGTGATGGTATAACATATCTTACATTTATGTGTAGTTGTGTGTGTCAAGGTTTGTGTGTGGTTATAAGTGAGGGTGCATGTGGACACACACGGACACCAACATACTTTTTGTATTTCTGTGTGTATGAGTGGTGTCTCTGAGTGCATATGTGTGTTTGTGTGTGTGTGTGTACAATCATGTGTGTGTGTGTGCATGTGTTTGTATCATACATGCATTTATGTCCTTAGTTCCTTTATATATAATTCACCATAAAGATACCCAAGCCAAATTGGAAAACAATTTAACTTTGTCAAATGTTGTCATTTTCTTTGCAGTAAACATTTCCAACTTCTCTTTCTTTGCATGGCTTCTTTAAAGTCTTTATTTTTTAGTGTATAAATAATGGGGTTACACATCGGAATCAGTCCATTGTAAACTACAGAGAATACTTTGCTCTGACTCACTGAATACAGGGAAGCCGGTCGTATATAAACAAAGATGATGAATCCATAGTATAAGATCACCACTGTGAGGTGGGAAGCACATGTGGAGAAGGCCTTCTGTCTTCCAGTTGTTGTCTGCATTTTTAGGATTTCAGAGATAATTTTGATGTAAGAAATAATGATTAAAATACATGAGAATATTAACACAACAACACCCAAAATAAAAGTCATGGCTTCAATGGTGTGGGTGTTGGTGCAGGAAAGTTTTAGGAGAGCTGCAAAGTCACAGTAGAAGTGGTTGATTGTAGGAGCCTTGCAAAAAGAGAAAGTCGATAAGTGGATGGTGTGGAATATGGGCTCTGCCAGTCCAAGAAGCCAAGCTGCAGAGGCCAGCTTGAGACATGTTGATGTACTCATGACCACCGTGTACTGTAAGGGATTGCAGATGGCAGCATAGCGATCAAAACACATGATGGTCAAAAGTAGACATTCTGTTGAAATCATGGCCATGAAGAAGTAGAGCTGCAGCAGGCATTGCCACAGAGTGATCCGCATGTTCTGTTGAAAGAAAGTGGTCAGCATTTTTGGAAAAGTTATGGAGGTGGAGAAGATGTCTACACATGACAGGTTGGAAAGGAAAAAATACATGGGAGTGTGAAGATGAGTGTCAGAGTAGATAACTGAGATGATGAGAAGGTTTCCTGAAACGGTTACCAGGTAAATGAGTAGAAATCCCACCAGGAGGAGATCGCGGAATTGAGAAACATCTGAGAAACCCACAAGAATGAATTCTGTCCAAGATGTCTGATTTCTGTCTCCCATTTCTCCTGGGCTGCGTCTTTTTTAGTTTTATGATTAGCTACAAAGAAAAGAAAAATGTGACTCTTAGAAGTACAACTGTTATCTATCTGACAAGCTGTACATGTGCACAGTCATCCAGTCTGAAAGCATTAATGTGCCTCCTGCATTGGAGTGGATTGCCAGCTAACGAACCGATGACATTAATCTGGGATGTTAAGTGGTCTGTAGATGTTCTGTTGCTTCTGTGTATCGGATGAAGGCACATAGGTGGTCTCAGGACACAGGTATTTTTAAGTACAGTGGAAAAAACTGAGATGATGAGAAGGTTTCCTGAAATGGTTACCAGGTAAATGAGTAGAAATCCAACCAGGAGGAGATCGCAAAAGTACAATGGAAAAAGCTGTCATTCTTCAGAGATTTGCTATGTAAGCATTGACAGTGTGCATAAGAGAGTTTTACCTGTTGGTAGCCTATGAGCATTGGTAGTTTTTTCAATCATTTTATGTCAGATTGCTACTTGCAGATGTAAGGTTCAGAGGTACTTTCTGAGAATACCAGCCTCAGATCTTTTCTGTTGCCAGTGTATGTTCCACCAGTATATACTTGAAAAGTTCATAATAGCCTTTTCTTGGCATATGAGCTGGGCCTTTGGAACAGTGCCACAGCATTTTATCAAGGAGATATTCAGAAGGCCTGTGTGAATGTATCCGGTCAAACCCCTACTGTACACATATTTTGACAATTTGTAAGATGTTACTACAAACTGCCTTAGAAAGAGCGACATAGAAATCCTGTTGTAGGGTACACTACTGGATAGACAGTGTGGGCTCAAATGTTTTATCTAAATATTCTGCTCTAAGCGATTGATTTACAATACATTCAAAGGTATTTTACTGTAATCAAGTAAACACATGTGCAAACTCAACAACTATCATTCCACATTGCACCAGAAAGAGATGTAGTAAGAGCGAGACAGAGAGCAAGAGAAAGAGAAAGAAAGAAATCCATGCCTATGTAAAAGGAAAGACAGGAAAATCAATGTCACTTTCAAAAAACGTAAAAGGTTTGACCAACAAGAGCTCCTCTAGGAAATTGATGCTGTGTAGCCTGCATTGCTAAGTTTGCATCTTCCTGCCCTCATGTCCCTCACATGTGTAGTGATGGTGGTATGGAAGTACCGTGGTAATACAGTATTGATAGGTGCATTATACCTACCTGGTGCTTTTACAGTGGCAAGATTCCTTCTCAAAAAGGGAGTCCCTTAGCTGCTGGTAGAGATCTCTGGTCCTTGAACGTTGAATAATGATAATAGTGTGCATGCTAAATGTGGTCAGCTTTTATTTGCGTAGTAACACACACTAAACACTGTCATTTCCACCACTTGTGCCATCCCAAAGTGAAATAACACACAGGCAGAAATAGGAGTGCTCTGCAAGGGAGCATCATCATTCATGAAACCCTGAAGCAGAAGGTGTTAAATGCACACCAACCAACCAACCAACAAGCCCTACCCACGTCCAAACAATCTGCCATTCTCTGAAAGTGCAGTGAAATCAAACATGAGATAACTGTCCAGTGGTGAGAAATGCCCGGCATAGACCCCTAAAGTAAGGAGTGTCACATCACACCTCACACAACCTGCTTCCAAACCAGTCCAATCAAGGTCATGATTCCTTGGCCATGTGAAGTAAGGTGTGAGCAAAAAATAGAGTGAGATTGGCAGGGGAGTCCGACAAGGGTGTGTGCTAGCCCCACTCTTATTTAAACTATATATCAATGATTTTCACCCTGCTCTAGTTAAAGGGAACCCCCTACCCACACTTTTATATGCGGATGACGCTGTGTTAATGGCCCGGACCCCCAATGCACTGCGCCTCCTTGTATCTGTGTTTACTGATTTTATGACCAACTTAGACCTTCAAACCAATTTTACAAAATTGCATATTATGGCTTGTGGTCCACAATGTATTCAACTCTCATATATGCAAATAGGTGAAAACTCCCTAACTAGTGTTAGGACATTTTCTGCCTCTGGAGCCAGGTCACATAGAATATCACATCGCAGAATGCAATTTTCAAAGGCAACTGGCTCATTGCTTTGCCTCCCCCTACCTCATGGTGGGGGGGCAACTGAATGGCATGTTGCAAATTTATAAATCTCAATGTGTCCCCACAGCCACCTATGGCTCCGAAATCTGGGGGGTTGCAAAGTGTGAAATTTTACAAAATGAAGAAAATAGGTTTTGTAGGAGTACCAATTTCCTCTCCTTACATTATCTGTCACAAAGAGTTAAACCTTCCGTACATAACTGACTATTTTGGTTATATATCTGGAGAATTTAGGAGGTTGCACTTACAAGAAATATAATAACTGACTGCCTATCTTGCGATAACAGCCTCCGAATTGCATGGTTGGCATACATTACCCCCAGGTCCCTTATGTCCTCGTCCCATTCATTTACAAAGTGGAGATAACCATCTCCCGACAGAAAAAAAGACCAGACGCATGCTGGAACCCTAATACTGCCCCTTCCACCGGGAATACATAAGCAGTACTTACCCAGCATCCCGCCTGTTCTTTTTTTCTGTCTGTCAACAGAATGGACGTGGTGTGCTGATGCTGCTCCTGCTGGGCTGGAGTGGCATTCTTCTCCTCGCTTCCCCCGTCCGGCTGCCTGGCTGTGCGGGGGTGGGGTTTCCTGGTCTGTCCCCTGGCCTGCCGCGCTTGCTGGGTGACATGACGGTGATGGCTGGTGAGCTGCCTGGCCTGCTGGCCCTTTGCGGCTGGTGCGTGGCCTCCCGGGTGCTTCCGGGTCGCGTGCACGTCTTCCTGAGGCTGCACAAGTTGGGAGACGTGCCGCGTTTGCTGAGTTCCGTGCCTTCCCGATGTTGAGGTGGGGGCCTTGCAGCTGGTGGAGTCCGGCCCCTGCCCCGGGTGAGTCCCGCGTAGCGGTTTTTGCCTCCTTTCTCCTGCGGGTGTGCCCGTTGTTGGCAGCTGTTTCCTGGTTGCTGCAGCCTCTGGGTGGTGCGAGGTTCATGTTTCTTTCCAGGCTCCGGGCTGTCACTGCTGCCTGCCGTCCTTGCTTGCTGACGGGCTGGGCTTCAGGTTCCTGCCTTAACGGGCTCCTGTGCCTCCTGGTGGTGCCGGTTTCGGAGCCTACTACATGCGGGCCGTGTGTTCTGCCGCTGCCTCTTGGCTGTTGGTTTCTCTGTGCCTCTGCTGCTGGGCGCCGCAGTCCCTTGGGCGCTTTGTGCTTGCTGCTGGCCATTCTTCCTTTCCCCGCTCGGGCTGGAGCGGCGCGGTGCCGCGCTGCGCTGTTCCGCGCTGCGCTCTGCTATGTGCCGGCTGCGCTCGGGTCCTCGTGCTCCCCTGTGCCCATCTCGCTTGCTTTCCCGGCCCCCTCTCTCCTGCGGGGCTGGGGGGTGCCGGGTGCCCGGTGGTGTGTGGCCCGGTCCTGGTTCCTGGCCCAGTGGCGCCTCTTTGATGAGTGGTGCCGGTTCGCCCGCCCCTGCCCCGCTGCGGGGCAGGGGTTCTTTCCTGTTTGTGCTGATCTACGGCCTTCAGTAATGCCCTCATGGGTGTTCCGGGATGCTGGGATGGCGTACTGGGATGTGCGGTGCTGACGGTGTTTTGGTTCGCTGTGTGTGCTGTCTCGGTGGGCTTGTCTCCCCTGCGGGGGCCTGTGAAGATCCTTGTGGTCGCCGGTTCGTGTACCGGCATGTCCACTCAGCCCTTTATCCTTCTGGGCTCTCTGTGTTGTGCTCCGCTGGGTGCCTGTGTGCTTTGTTGCTCGTCGCCGCGTTGCCTCTGCAGTGCGTGGCCTCCCTGGGTGGTGCGGCTGGGTCCGTGGTCCTCTCTTGGGCTCCGTGGGCTCGCTTGTACTTGCCCTCTCCTGGGCTCCTGGTCCTGCCGGGGTCTGCCTGCTTTCTGCTGTTCCTGCGCAGTCCTGCTCCTTGGGGTGTTGATGGTGCGGGTGCTGTGGTCTGGCCTTGGGTGGGCTGGGTCCCTGGGTCTGCCCACCCTTTCCCGGGGGTCCTTGCCTGTGCTGCGGGCTCTGTTCCTCTGCTGGCGTCCAGTTCTGCTGGGTCATGTACCCTGCTTGGGTGTGCCGTGTGTTCTCTTTTTTCTTCCAGTCCCCGTTGGGCGGTTCGGCTCTCTTTGGGTGCCTCCGCTTCCTGGCTTCTGCGGCCTCTCTTCGGGGTTGCTCCTTCTTTCCGTTGGAGTGCGGTGTCCCCTTCCTCTCCTGCCTCTGCCCCCGCTGCCCCTGGTCCGGTTTGGGGGGGCTCTTTGTCTTTGTATGCCGTCATCCCGTTCTGGGGTCTGGCCTCCCTGGGGTTCCGGGGTTGGCGTTTGCTGGGACGCTTCTTTCCCTGTTGCTGCCTCCTTTGCGGCTGTTGTGTTCTCATTGCACCTGTCTGGGGCTCCCGGTGTTTGTTCCGGGTCCTCCTGTGTGCTTGGGTTGCTTTATGGGGGCTGGCTGGCTGTTGCTGTCTACAGCTTCTTGCCTCTTCCGTGCTGGGTGCTGTTGTCTTTGGTTGCTCCTGGCTCTGGCGCTCGCTGTTCCTGGCTTCTGGGGTTTCCTTGGTGTTGGCCTTGTGTTCCCCTGCTTCTGCTGCACCCCTGCTCTGTTTCCTGTGCTTGCCTTCGGTGGCTTGCTTCGGTGGGTCCTGTCCGCCCCTCCTGGTTCCACCGGCGAGCCTGCTCTCGCCTGGTCTCTGTGGTTCTGCTTGGTCGGGCCTGGTTTGTTCCTGGTTGGGGCCGCCTGGGGGTGCCTGGGGCTGTCGGCTTCTCAGGCTGGTGTGGTTGGGCCCTGCTCTTCCTTTCCTTTGCGTCCCCCCCGGGGTGTGTTTCCAGTGGCGGTTCACCTTTTGGGTCCCTGGGGTTCATGCCGCTGCTGTTTGTGCCTGGCTCTCTTTCGCTGCTGCCGTGTCCTTGGCATGGCACCTGTTTTTCCCCTCTTCTGTTCTGCGGTTCTCCCAGTTGGGGGTCCGTCTCGGCTCTGGGTGCGTTTGCTCCCTGGGGGGTCCTGGTCTCGTCTGGCTCCCGTCATGGGTGCCTGGCTGGGGGTCTGCTGGGGCTTTCCGGCTTCTGCTGGTTTTGGGCGTCTGTTGGTCGCCTTTTTTTTTTTTCAGGCCTGCGTCCTTACCTGTGCTCTCTCTGGGTGTCCTGGCGGGGCGCTCTCTTGGTTTCGGGCCGTGTCCTGGTGAGTCCTTCTGGGCCTGCTCCTGCCGGCGGTTCTCTTCCCGGGCTTAGTTCGCCTCTGGTTGGGTGTCCGTGTTTCTGCCTGGTCCTGGGGTTTCCGTTTGGTGCTGTTGGGCTTCGGGTTTCCCCGTTGCCCCGGTGCTCCTTCTTCATGGGCCCTCTCCCCTTTTCTCCTGGGCTGCGGTTCCCTTGTCCGGTCCTGTGTGGGGTCCTGGTGTTCAGTGCTTCTGGGTTGGCGTGTCCGGGGTTGCCTCCTGTTGCTCCGGGTCTGCCGGCTTCCTGCTGGTTCGGCGTGGCCTCTGGCTGTGCCTCCTTGGCTTGCTGGCTGTGTCGTCGCTTCTCGGCCAGCTCTGGGGTGTGTTTTGCTGGGCGTTCCTGGTTCTTCCTGGTTCCAGTGTCCTGGCTCGCTCCTGTTTTCCCTTGCTTCCCCGGGCTCTGTTCCCGGTGTGTGGGTCTGTTTGGGTGCCCCCCCCTTCTTTGGTTAGGGTGCAGTTCTGTGGGGTTCCTCTTGCCTGTGGGGTCCTCCCTCCTGGCTGCAGGTTGTCCGGGGTATGCTGCTGCTTGGCCCTCTGCCTTCTCCGCTTTGGCGGTTTCCTGTGTTTGTTTTTCTTCCGGCCTTCTGTGTGGTCCGGCGGTAGTGTGCTGGGGGTCTCTGTCAGCCTCCCTGCCCTTTGCTTTGCCCTGGGCGCTGCGTGGGCTCCTTCCGGGGGCTGGTTGGGCCTGTGGGTCCTCCTGCATTGGCGGGTTGCTTGGCTCCAGTCCTGGCTTCCTGGTTCCTTTTGCGTTTGTTGCCCTGGTTTTTGCTGTTTCTTGGCTCCTCTTCGGCGTTGGCTGGGGTCGGGCCTGGTGGGTTTCTGGTCTGGGTGCTGTGCGCCCTGGGGCCTTTTCCGCTGCTCCTGCCCTTGCTGCGTGCTTGGCCTGGGTGTTTGGTGCCGTGTTGGGTGCCTGTGCGGTCCTCCGCCTTGTTGGCTCCTGTTTTTGTCTGCCCTCTGTGGTTTGGCGTGATCGTGCCTGGTTGTTTCCTGGTTTGGGGGCTGCTGGGGGTTCCCGGTTGCCCTGGGCTTGCGCCCTGCCTTGTTTTCCCTCCCTTTGGGGTTGGGGGTTTTTGTGGTTGTGGCTGGTGGCCCTGTCCCGCCCTTGCTGTACCTGTTCGGTTCCGGTTTGTTGGACTCTCTGTTGTTTGGTCTGCTGTCGGCTGGTTCTTTCTGGGGGCCTCAAAGGCCTGTGGTCTTTTGGGTTGGCCTCCTCTGCGCCTGCTGTTCTGGGTTTTGTGGCCATCCTGGTTCGGTTGGCGGACTCTTTCCCTGTGGGGCTTTGGCCTCCTGGGGTTTCGGGTCTCTGTCTCCTTCCCTGTCCTTTTCGGTTTGGTTGGGGTCTGGCTCCTGTTCTGCTCCTGGACTCTTGCTGGGGCTCCTCCCTCTGGGCTGGGTGCTTGGTGGTTGTCGTTTGGTGGCCCTGGTGGTGCTGGCTTTTCTTTCCCGGGTCCTGGGCCTCCTCTGCGGGGTTTGGTTGGCTTTCTCCTCTGAGCTCTCTGGGGGCCGGGTCATTCGGTTTGGTGGGGTGGGCCGGGTTCTGGCCTGTGCTTCCCTCCTTCCTTGTTGGTCTGGGTGCTTGTGCCTGCGCCCTGTTGGCCGGCCTGGGCTTCTTTCTTTGGCCTTCTCCGGGGCGGTCGGGGTTTGCTCGGTGTCTGTGCGGCTGCCGGGTCCTGTGTGCCTTCCTGGTGGTTCTGGGCTGGGCGGGCTTGTCCGGTGGGTCCCTTGGCCGTGTCCCTTTGGCCTGGTTGCCCTGTCTCCGGTTTCTCTGGTTGGCGGCCTCCTTGTTGTGGCCCTGGCCTTCTGTTTTTTTCTTGGTTGTCTCCGGTCATTGTTTGGTCCCTGCTGTCCTGTTCTGGGTTGCTGGCCGGTTGCTTCCTGCTGTCCCCCCTTCCCTCCTTCTCGGTGCTCCCTTGGGTTGCTGCGTTTGGTGTGGTTTCCTGGGAGCTCTTGTGGGTTCGGAAGGCCGGTTTTCTGCTTTGGTATTCTCCACTTTGTAAATGAATGGAACGACGACATAAGGGACCTGGGGGTAATGCTCTATTACTTACCGGTAATCTTCATTACTCCTCGTCCCATTCATTCGCCCCTCCCTCCCTCCCGGGCGGCCGGCCTTCCTGTCTGGGCTTGGTTGTACAGGCGGAATGCTGGGTAAGTACTGCGTATGTATTCCCGGTGGGAGGGGCAGTATTAGGGCCCCAGCATGCCTCTGGTCTTTTTTTCTGTCGGGAGATGGTTATCTCCACTTTGTAAATGAATGGGACGAGGACAACGGGACCCGGAGTAATGAAGATTACCGGTAAGTAATAGAGCATTAAATCTGAACTAAGAAAAATTGTCATGTCGCGTTTTTTTAAAGAGACAGATTTGTGGCCTGGTTTTAATAAAAGGGAAGTAGCCACAGCCTTCTATGAACTAGCGCAGGAAAGACGCCTTGAAAATGCAGAAGGGAAACCTATGATCACCGCTTATTTGTCTTTGTGTTATCGGCGGCACCTCCCATTTATTTAGGGCAGCCTTGTGGGAGATGGGAACGCTCTTTGTTATTTAGGTTTCGAGCTGACACTGTCAAATATTTATTGTGTTTCCTACTGGGTATCAAACAAATCTCAGAGCTATTCCCTGTCCGTTTGACAATAGGAAAGGCCAAACCATGTCACACTTTTTACTGTCTTGTACATTTTATGAATTTTTTGTGAGGTAATCCCACTTTTTAATAGGAAATATTGTGACATTAGGCAGTGCAGAAGTATGTTTTTATCTGTTATTAAATTGGCCGACAGTGAAACATGTTTATATGTAGGCTCATTTTTAAGACTTGCTGTGAGGACATGCAGCAGTTTAATATTATAGTAATATTATGCTATCTGGTGTACAGTAAAGTTTTTCATTTGCTAACGAAATTGCTTAACAAACGAAACATGCTATACGCAGGTCCATTTTAAGACGTTATGAAGGCACTTGGCACTTTATCTTTCTAATTACTTGCTGCTATCCGTAATCTCCCTCTTGATAATATTTAATTATGTTTTTAATTGTATGAAATGTCTATTGTTATATGTATGTTACTTTTATGGATGGAAAAGCCTCCGAATAAAGTTAAATTGATTGACTGATTGATTGATTGATTGAAATAGAGTGCCCTCTGTTATGTCTAATCAATTTAGTTTCTAAAGCAAAATCATGAAGCTTGTGATGTGACAGCAAACATCAGACGACCTGAAACGTCTACCACCCCCAGAACTTGAAATTGGGACCCAATGGCAGACACTTCATGATGTGAAAGAATCAAAAGAGAGACTTAGATTAAAAACCTGAATCTGTCAGAGTCCCATCACAAACCTGTATATTCCCTTCTCCTCCGAGCAACCAACCTTTAGCATCAATAGTGTGGGAGCTGAAGAGTGTTGCATGCCTGGAACTAACTTCCCAAGCAAGCTGGGGCAAGATCTTGGCGGAGAAATTCAAAAGTTCTAAAATTGTTTTAAACCACAAGTCTTCATGTCTCATGCCTGTGAATTAGAGAGATTAAAACCACTCAAGCATTTTCTCCTTCTGTTTATCAATAAAAAAGTTCAAATGCAGTTGTGAAGATAAAAATAAAATGTTCCTTAACAGAAGATAATCCTTAACAAGAGCTCCCAGCCACCTCCAGCCCAGCAGACCTCTGCCTCTGCTGAGGTGTTCAAGCAGGGGGATGCCATAGGTTACTGAGTCAGCCTGCACACACCCAAGGGTCTGAGCTTGTAATAACTTCAAGAACTTCTCAAACTCAGAGTAACACAAACTATGCAGGTAGTTTACAGATCGGTAGTCTGCTGAAGGCTCGTTTAGATGCTCAATCCATACAAACCAAGTGCTATGCAATCTATACCATGACATTCTGAACCTGGGGGCACATGGACGGCACATGTCACCGTGTTGCACCCAGGCACCGCATTTATACATTCAGATTTTACTCACAGAAACATTATTCACAAACCATATGTAAGTGAGTAGAGCAGGAGTTGCTCTGCAATTGTGTTTTGCACAATGTGGTTTTTGAAGTGATGTGTGCATATGAAGGTATGACTATTTTTCACAAAAATTTGATAATTTGTGAGTTATTCCACATCAACAGAAAAGGTTTTTGATTCATCGAGTAAAGAAAAGGCGTGGCAAGTAGATCTCGAAAAAATGATGGGAGTTACTCATGGTACTCATGGTACCATTGCCAAAAAAAAGGTACATGAAGGACAAGGTCAAGTACAAAACACTTGTGAGTTACCTTCGTGGCACAGAATGGGGCAGGGGAGCAATCAGTGGCACATGCGCCTTTGTGCGCCACCGCCTGTGTCTAAACCACGCTCTACAAATAACAAACACATACAGAGTTCTCGCGAGACATTTCGGATCCCGAACAATTATAATTACCCACTGGTGTCTGTGCAACTAAATAATCATCAGTTATGCTCTAGTAGGACCTTATGAGGATGGCGTGGCACGAGATCGGCCCCAAGGCGATACTGACAGGATTTGGGGAAACTGAATAATGTGAAGATAGGGGACCTGCCAAGATACTCAGGGCTTGATGTAGGGTCTGGCAGACGGATACTCTGTTACAGGCTTGACTGGTATCCAGTCCGCCTCATTTCAAGGGTCATAGGATATAATGCACTTGTAATAAGGTGGACTGGCTGCCCGCTGCCTTTGTGGTAGATCACCCATCCGCCAAACCCTAATTCAGGCCCTGAATCATCCTGAATAAGGACACAAAAAGTTGGAGGAACTGAGGAAATAGGCTGGTAGCACCACTGTTATATTACCAACCAGGGTTTAATCTATGAAGACGGTCATAGGGGGTGGGCCCCAGGGCCGGCTCTCGGGCGGTGCGATCGGTGCCACCGCACCGGGCGCTGAGTTGGGGTGGGGGCGTCATGTTTATTGTTTTAAAAACACCAGATGCCACGTTCCTTGTCCCAGCAATTTTCAAGCATCAATAAAAATTTCACCATAACTCCGGTGATTAATGTTCTTCCTGGAGACAGCCCTTTGTCTGGTAGTAGAAGTTTTGACTCATCATAGCGCAGAAGGTTAATATGCCTGCTGCAGAGAACGTGTCCCATTCACATCACAAAGTGCATATAATATAAATAGGTCAATAGGTTATCGCTTTTGTCAGAGAGATCCTTATGTTACTTGCAGTTTAAAAGTTAAAATCCTAATATAGAGCAGTGAGCTATTAACTGTCAACTGCAAGGAAAATATTACAGCTACATGTTTTTTTGCCCAGTCTTTCCTTATCCTAATATTTCAAAAAGGGTTCATTTGGGTAGAAATCAATTCATATTATTAAAGAAAACCCCTAACAATGGTGTTACATTTAAAATTCTGAATTTGTGCTTTATCAGACCAAGGACTCTTAAACTATAGCGCCTACCAGTATGGATGCCATGTGACTCCTACACATTGTAGGCCTCTGTCATATGTAACATATCCTATACACTGATTTATACACGTATGATTGCCTCCGTGCAACGTATTCTGACACCTTAAACTGGTATGAGTGGCGCTATAAAACTAAATGAATCTAAGAGACAGTGGTTATGGAGACTTGGGGGCATTGTCAAATGGTGGTAGTGAGGGAATCCGTGGCAAGGTGGTCATTGGGGGTGAGGCGGGGGGCGCCAGCAAGCATTTTCGCACAGGGCGCCACCAGTTCTAAAGCCGGCCCTGGTGGGCCCCAGGGCTCATATTTGGGGATCAGAACTTAATAGTCATCATCAGACTTTAACCCAGAGCAAAAGAGACAAAGAGAGAAAGAGAGAAAAGGGAGAACAAAGGGAGAAGAGGAATGTAGGAAGCAGTCATAAAAGGAGAAAGCAGACATGAAAAAGAATCGACAAGAAAAAGGTGGGCCAAGGAAGAGGCATGAGGTGGAATCACAACCAAGCAGCCTGGATACTCAGGAACCCCAAAATTCGGCTCCTAGGAAGCACGCACAGCTTGGTCCCGAGCACTTTTTTTTCTTTCTTTTTGTTCTTCTTTTACACAAATTAAGCACTGAGAGAATACGTCACCACAGACAGGAGGGTAATACGCCACAAAGGAATAGTGGAATTTATGAATTTTATAGGAAGGTTTAGAGCGTGGGCTGAGGGATTTTGAGTCAGTGGGACTTGTAATTGAAATGCAGCTCTTACAGTAAGTGTCGATCATAATTGTTGCAGCGGACGCCATTGTGGTTTCCCTGCAAGGCAATGGGGGGGAGGGGGGGCATCAGGATCATCCTCTTGAATGCTGGATATGAAAGCACCGAAGCGGGAGGAGAGGGGAGAAAGCAGGAGAAGGGTGAAGCTGCGATCTTTGTGGCTAGCACTGAAACGTGTTGACTTGTTGTGCCAGCTGGCAGTCCCACAGTCCGTGCCCCTGCCCAGGTCCTTTCGTGGTGAGTGACACAGGAAGAACAGCTCAGGGGAGCTTAGAGGACGCACATCAGATATCAGAGAAGAACTGTCTCAGTCTAAAATGAATAAAAACATAACCAAAGCCTCCCACAGGGTAGACCAGCTGTGCCACATCTGGAAAGGAAGGTCTTCAGCACTGACAGTAGCACTACACAGGGTGGACAACAGGAGCAAAGGCTCTTCGGCACTGTGTTTTCGCGTTGGGCAAGCAGCATTTCTACTTTCCATGTGACATCAACATTTTGCACTAGTTTAATAATGGAGAAAAGACATGGAGAGACAAGCACAACAGCAGTATGACACGCGTTTTTCTCATAAATACTTTTATGCAGGTTATACCGTTTTAGATCAGACAACCTGGCACGTCAACATGTTGCACTAAAAGATTAAGCAAACCGATTTTGCACTTTTTTTTGCTACATTCTAATCGGCCATGCGCAAAATCGTTTTTGCACTACAGTTTCATCGTTGATGTGGTTAAAGTGGTAAAATATATGTATTTGACTGAAACGGGCAAATAGTAGAGCGTGTGCAGGGTGGTCCAAAATTTACACTGCCTATAAAAATCATGGTGTACAAGTCCCTGCTCCATTACTTATCACCCAAACCACTACAACTGGCTGAAGGAGCATTTGACACCTGTTTTCCACATTTGCGCTGTTCATGTGATGTTACCGTACAACTTACACATCAGTGAGACATCAGGACTTCCGTGAAAAGGTGCTGAAGGGGGGGCAGCTGCGAGCATGTAATGTGCAGTAAGGGACACTCGTCCAGAAGTCTTGCTCTATAGCAGTCCCTTTCTCGCTGTCCTGCTTATATTGAGGCAACAGCCAGATCACAGCTCTGGATATCTTTAGAGACATACCCCTCAGAGACAACGGTGGGACACACACCTACCCATCACTTCATTAGAAGTGTTGTCTGTTGTTCACAATTAGCGTGGCTTGACAAATTCAATATGTTGTCAAACTGCTACCCTAGACGTCACTTTTAGAGGCAAACTCACCATGTTATAATTTATTTTATTTAGTACTTTTTAAGCACTACTGACCTCCCCAAATTAGGGGCATATTCACAAGGAGATATCGCCGAATTAACGGCACGTTATCGCAGCCAAAGTCGTGATAAATATACCTCCCCATTCACAAGCTGCTGTAAACAGCCCACAGCACCAGTTTACCCGCGATAGCAGCCGCAAAAAACATTGCCACAGAGGACCTGCGCAACTATCGCTAATGAGATGCAGAGTGGGCGTTCCTGTGCCAAAAGGCGCGACAACATCACACCCCAACATTCCCAATGACCAGCCACATCGGCGATAAAAACACAAAACAGGTGATAAGGCGCGTTAGCACCAGGAAATCTACACCTGCTCTGACCTGGTGTAAAGTCGGACGGCAGCCTGCAAACCAAAAGGGAGCACAGCCCAGGGCTACCTCGGAAGGGCAACAGATGCCATGGAGCCACCCATCATGCGGCCCGGACACCCAAGAGGGCCACAACACCCACCGCCACCACCCCCAGGACCACCCCTCCCTGGCACCCCCCCCCGACCAAAGACATGCCACATCAGCCACACCTAAACATGTACAAAATATTCCGCTTGATGTCACACAATCACAACTGGTGACATGCATGTGTCGTCACAGAAATGAGCAGCACACATTCACTTACGAAGCAACAAATGAAACTTTATTAAAATGAACACCAAAATGAAATGAAGACACATGGCCGCTCCCCTCGGGACAATACGTAGGTCACAGCCTGTAAGACAAAAAACATGATGAGAAGGTGTGTCCTGTGCACATCAGAGGACAGAGAGAGAGCGAAGGAGAGAGAGAGAGGAAGAGAGGGAGAGAGCGAGAGAGGAGGAGAGGGAGAGAGAGAGAGAGCGAAGGAGAGAGAGAGGAAGAGAGGGAGGGAGAGAGAGAGGAAAAGAGGAAGAGAGGGAGAGAGACAGAGAGAGAGAAGAGGAGAGAGAGAGGAAGAGAGGGAGAGAGAGAGAGAGGTAGAGAGGGTGAGAGAGAGAGAGAGAAGAGGAGATAGAGAGGAAGAGAGGGAGAGAGAGAGAGAGTGCCGCCCCTGCGCACCCAGGCCATACTGCTCACCTGCTGCCACCGGTGTGTCTCCAACCACGTGCCGGTATGTATAGCAGGACACCAGGTCACACATCTGAGTCAGAGCCGTCAGCGGAAACAGAGTCCAGATACATGACTGGCACAGTACACACACTTGCACAAGACAACATCGCCTGCCCGCCCATGCCCACCTAGGCAGAGGCACCCCAACCCCTCCCGCCGCCCATCGGAGCATGCCCGCCCATGCACACCCAGGCCTCAATGCTCACCTTCCACCACCGGCGCGTAGACAGGAGGTCCCACCACGTGCTGCTGCAAGCCACAAGCCTGGGGCCCGCGGACATGGCACCCTCCACATCATGTTGCCCCACTCTGCAGGCCACCAGGTCTCACGTTTGGTGCTGGGTCTTGATTACTCCATGGCATAGGACATACCAGTGCACCCGGCACCATCGCAGGCTGCACACCCGCTCAGCCCAATGGGTGCCACCAACTCTGGGATCCTGGAAGCGATGCCATGTGGCAGTAGGCCCGTGCTGCCCGCTGGCTCTGGCCTACACTGCGGTCCAGCAGGGCACACAAAACCTGTGCTCTTCGGACTGCCGGGACGGGGCATCATCGCAGGCTGCACACCCGCTCAGCAGCTTAAGGTGCTACTGACTCAGTGCACCCAAAGTCACCGTCCCGTGGCGGGGTGCCTGTGCCGTCCGCAAGGCCCTGTGTGCCACTAACCCTGTGCAACCCCAGTCTGCGCCACGTGGTGGTAGGCCCGTGCCGTCCACAAGGCCTCGTGTGCCACTAAGCCTGGGCAACCCCAGTCTGCGCCATGTGGTGGTAGGCCCGTGCCGTCCACAAGGCCTCGGGTGCCACTAACCCTGTGCGCAAAAACTCATGGGCCCTTAATGATTGAGAACCGTGGAGCGTCCGTCATCCAGTCACCACCGGCAGAGCGGAATGTGACGTCGTCTGCCCCTTATGTTGGCGGGGTCACATGGCCTGTTACGTCTGTGCCGGATGGGTGTGGTTTGCGTGCAAACCTGCCCTCAGGGAGTGGCTGTGACATGCTGACAACTAGGCCAGTGACCTGCACACCACCAGCGAGTACGCCTGCAACGGGTAGCAATGAGGGCCCCCCCTCGGAGCGTTAGTGGAGTGGTCTGGCCTGCCATACGCCGGACCAGCGCAGGGCTTGCAACAATGACTCGTGGGCTCTGGGCGTGGTTCAGTCCAGGTCCGGACACGGAAGTGACTGATGCGTGTGTCCCTGTTGTAGTGTTCACGGGACCCGGTACACAAAATGCAATGTAGCACCCTCTGACTGGCATCCCACAGGATGAACATCATTGACGCAAGGGAAGTCACTGTCCCTACATTCATCCACACATTCACACATGAATGATGAAAGACATGACACAGCAGTGCATCACTGGATGTTTATTGCACATCCAGTGCAGTTATGCAGCTGGAGCGACAGGGCAATGCCGAGCGCACTACACAATATGGGCACGTGGAGGGCCAGCCAGAGTCCATCTGGGGATGACATGTACTGCGGAAGAGGAAGGGTACAGTCCGCAGTCTGGTCGCCGTGTCATTGGTCGTTAAACAGGATGTGGCAGTCCATGTCGCTGTCCAAGGTGAGTGCATCGGAGTGTATCGGGGGTCAGTGGAAGGTCATGAGGCCATGTGCGGGACCAAGCAGAAACAGGCCAGGTGGCGGAAATGTATGCTAGTGCCTCCTTCTGAGAGCCAACCCATCCACGTCCTCGTCCTCGGATGTGTGCTCTGCCCCACCTGTGGGTGTTGCAGTACCGGCTGCAGCACTGTGTGCCACTGACACATCAGGGGCCTGAGTGGATACGCCTGCCACACTGGGAGGCTCTGACACACCAGGGGGCGGAGATGTGGATGGTGTGGGGGCAGCCGCATTCATCAGCGTCACGCCTTGGGGCAGCAATGCCATGATGAAGTACTGCAGGGCATGGTAGATCCCTGCTACATTTTGATGGTGTGCAGCAGTGGCTGCCATCCTTTCCGCCTCCATCCGCACCATGTCCTCCATGAGCCTCCGCATGTGTGCCAGCTCACGGCTGGCATCGCTGGGGCCACTCTGAGCGGACAGGTGTTCTTCTCTCAGCGATGTTAGTCAGGGCTGGTTGGAGACCATGGGGTGGACGTAGATACCCATGGATGGCGTCCAGTTTGGTAGCCATGAGGTCGAACCCCACCTGCACCTGCTCAGACGTCTCCCTCTGGCCCTCCAGCACACGGCGTTGGAAGGCCATGTGTTGTTCCTGGGGGTCTTGGGAGAGTGCCGGGGCTGTGGGTGCCTCCTGCTGGGTGGTTTGGGTGGTGGGTGGGGTCTCATCGATGTGGCTGGGCTGCCCTGATCCTGGAGGTGAGTGGCGGATGAGGTCAATGATGTCTTGGATGGTTTGGGTGTCGATGCTGGTGTTGTCCTCCTCGTCATCAGTGAAGAGTGGCTGGGACTGCTCTGCAGGAGGTGTTGACAATGCCCCTGCAATGTGAAGGGGAGATGGTGTATTACAATGTCTCATGCAAAAACAACAATTGATGGACAGAATGCAGAACAATGTCATACATTCACCCCAGTACAGAGATCTGGGCCTAAATCCATCGTTTTTTTGCTCACCATGCCATTCCAGTTTGAACCCAGCCATATGCAAATCAGTCTTGACCCTGTGCCTCATGAGAACAGTCCAGCCCGAACTGCCAAGCCAGGTCCTCCCTGGACTGGAAACAAGCATCCTAGGACCGGTTTCGGGGTTTCACCCCTCTTCAGCCAGGATAGCTTGATTCCAGTGGCATGGAGAGCACGGGACCCACGTCTGGGCATACACGTCCCACTCGGGGTGACAAATGCAAAAACAACAATTGATGGACAGAATGCAGAACAATGTCATACATTCACCCCAGTACAGAGATCTGGGCCTAAATCCATCGTTTTTTTGCTCACCGGTCCCAGGATACTTGTTTCCGGTCCAGGGAGGACCTGGCCTGGCAGTTCGTTCTGGACTGTTCCCATGGGGCACAGGGTCAAGACTGATTTGCATATGGCTGGGTCCAAACTGGGGTGGCGTAGTGGGCAAAAGAACGATGGATTTAACCCAGATCTTTTGACTGGGGGAGAATGTTTGCATTGTCAGCATTCCGTCCATCATTTGTTTGCTGTAACACTTTTCGCCCTAAGTGGGATGGGTATGCCCAGACGTGGGTCCCTTGCTCACTGTGCCACTGGATTCAAGCTAGCCTGGCTGAAGAAGGGTGACATACCCTGAAACCGGTCCCAGGATGCTTGTTTCCGGTCCAGGGAGGACCTGGCCTGGCAGTTCGTTCTGGACTGTTCCCATGGGGCACAGGGTCAAGACTGATTTGCATATGGCTGGGTCCAAACTGGGGTGGCGTAGTGGGAAAAGAACGATGGATTTAACCCTGATCTTTTGACTGGGGGAAAATGTTTGCATTGTCAGCATTCCGTCCATCATTTGTTTGCTGTAACACTTTTCGCCCTAAGTGGGATGGGTATGCCCAGACGTGGGTCCCTTGCTCACTGTGCCACTGGATTCAAGCTAGCCTGGCTGAAGAAGGGTGACATACCCTGAAACCGGTCCCAGGATGCTTGTTTCCGGTCCAGGGAAGACCTGGCCTGGCAGTTCGTTCTGGACTGTTCCCATGGGGCACAGGGTCAAGACTGATTTGCATGTGGCTGGGTCCAAACTGGGGTGGCGTAGTGGGCAAAAGAACGATGGATTTAACCCAGATCTTTTGACTGGGGGAGAATGTTTGCATTGTCAGCATTCCGTCCATCATTTGTTTGCTGTAACACTTTTCGCCCTAAGTGGGATGGGTATGCCCAGACGTGGGTCCCTTGCTCACTGTGCCACTGGATTCAAGCTAGCCTGGCTGAAGAAGGGTGACATACCCTGAAACCGGTCCCAGGATGCTTGTTTCCGGTCCAGGGAGGACCTGGCCTGGCAGTTCGTTCTGGACTGTTCCCATGGGGCACAGGGTCAAGACTGATTTGCATATGGCTGGGTCCAAACTGGGGTGGCGTAGTGGGCAAAAGAATGATGGATTTAACCCAGATCTTTTGACTGGGGGAGAATGTTTGCATTGTCAGCATTCCGTCCATCATTTGTTTGCTGTAACACTTTTCGCCCTAAGTGGGATGGGTATGCCCAGACGTGGGTCCCTTGCTCACTGTGCCACTGGATTCAAGCTAGCCTGGCTGAAGAAGGGTGACATACCCTGAAACCGGTCCCAGGATGCTTGTTTCCGGGTCCAGGGAGGACCTGGCCTGGCAGTTCGTTCTGGACTGTTCCCATGGGGCACAGGGTCAAGACTGATTTGCATATGGCTGGGTCCAAACTGGGGTGGCGTAGTGGGCAAAAGAACGATGGATTTAACCCAGATCTTTTGACTAGGGGAGAATGTTTGCATTGTCAGCATTCCATCCATCATTTGTTTGCTGTAACACTTTTCGCCCTAAGTGGGATGGGTATGCCCAGACGTGGGTCCCTTGCTCACTGTGCCACTGGATTCAAGCTAGCCTGGCTGAAGAAGGGTGACATACCCTGAAACCGGTCCCAGGATGCTTGTTTCTGGTCCAGGGAGGACCTGGCCTAGCAGTTCGTTCTGGACTGTTCCCATGGGGCACAGGGTCAAGACTGATTTGCATATGGCTGGGTCCAAACTGGGGTGGCGTTGTTGTGCAAAAGAACGATGGATTTAACCCAGATCTTTTGACTGGGGGAGAATGTTTGTATTGTCAGCATTCCGTCCATCATTTGTTTACTGTAACACTTTTCGCCCTAAGTGAGATGGGTATGCCCAGACGTGGGTCCCTTGCTCACAGTGCCACTGGATTCAAGCTAGCCTGGCTGAAGAAGGGTGACATACCCTGAAATCGGTCCCAGGATGCTTGTTTCCGGTCCAGGGAGGACCTGGCCTGGCAGTTCGTTCTGGACTGTTCCCATGGGGCACAGGGTCAAGACTGATTTGCATATGGCTGGGTCCAAACTGGGGTGGCGTAGTGGGCAAAAGAATGATGGATTTAACCCAGATCTTTTGACTGGGGAGAATGTTTGCATTGTCAGCATTCCGTCCATCATTTGTTTGCTGTAACACTTTTCGCCCTAAGTGGGATGGGTATGCCCAGACGTGGGTCCCTTGCTCACTGTGCCACTGGATTCAAGCTAGCCTGGCTGAAGAAGGGTGACATACCCTGAAACCGGTCCCAGGATGCTTGTTTCCGGTCCAGGGAGGACCTGGCCTGGCAGTTCGTTCTGGACTGTACCCATGGGGCACAGGGTCAAGACTGATTTGCATATGGCTGGGTCCAAACTGGGGTGGCGTAGTGGGCAAAAGAACGATGGATTTAACCCAGATCTTTTGACTGGGGGAGAATGTTTGCATTGTCAGCATTCCGTCCATCATTTGTTTGCTGTATTACAATGTCTCCACATGTATGTAGCCGCATGGTACAGGTTGACATTCAGACAGCATGCATTGTACATTGTGACAGTCTGTGGGTCTCGGCGAGGACCCAGGGTCATTGTGGTTTTGCACTGTGCCCTGCTTGCTTGTGCATGTGTGCCATTGTGGCCATCTCCACCCATTCCTCCAGTACCTGGTGGTCACTCACCCTGCTGCGGTTGTGTTGTGTCCTGTCGAGCAGTGTCCGGTCCCCTGACTCCAGCCACAGTCTCCACACTGATGACTGTCGACACCAGCTCCTCCATGTCATCCAGCTCCAGCTGTGGTGCTGGGCCCCCACCTCCGGTCTGCGTTGCTGCCTTCTGGTTGGCGGTGAGTTTCTCCTTGGTCTTCCGCTTGATGTCATTCCATCGCCTCTTGACCTCGTCCATTGTCCGCTTGTGCTCTCCGATGGCATTCACCTTGTCGACGATGTTCCGCCATATTCCAGTTTTGGTGCCCAATGACACGTTGGAGGTGACGAAGAGTTGTTGATGGTGTTCCATCACCTCCGTGACTATGATCCTGTTCGCCTGCGGACTGAACTTGGTCTTCCTCGTCTTCTTGTCCATGCCCTTCCCTGTCCCAGAGGTCCCAGGCTGGTCATCCGGGGTGCTTGTGGGGTTGCGCTCGTCCTCTGCACCTGCTCCGGCTGCCTCCATGGTGCTTGGGTGTTGGTCAGTTTGTGTGTGGGTGTTTTTTCTACTTTTATGGTGATTTTTGACACCTGCCAGGTGTGTGTTGCAGGCCTGGCGCTGCTTGTCGCAGATTTCCTCATCGTGCTTTGACCCATCGCGTGTTTTTTGGTGTTGTGGTTTGTGTTTTTATCTCCATCGTGGTGGTTGTATCGCGGACATTGTCCGTGGTTTCGGCAGACTATCACTTGCTACCGCCTTGTTATGAATTCCACGTTGACACAGGGTTATTTTCCCGCGATAGGCTGCAATATTGAAAGTTGCGTTACGCTACTCTTGCTGTAGTTATTGCATGTTCTTGTGAATATACCCCTTAGTGTCTTCAGAGCGCCGGTGGGGGTTGGGGGGGGTTTGCGGGCGTTCAGTGACGTAGCCAGTGTGTCAAGGGCCCTAATGCAATGAAGGAAATGGGCGGCTGTTTGAACCGTGAAATACAGAAAGGGTTCAGTGTGCCTCCCAGGATTCTGGGCCCCGGTGCCACTGCACCTGTTTCACCAATGGAAGCTACCACTCCAGTTTAGGGTGGGTGACAATATACAGAATAAACAGAGCCCAGTCTATAAAGCGGTCATACAGTCGGCCAGAAAGATTCATTTGCCCACTTGCATCCGGTGTGCATCATGTGTTTTGTGATGCCTCACAAACAATATGCCTCCTCATTATCTGTGAAGTCCTCTGTATCTGAAGACTATATGTGATGACCTTGGGTAGCATTGTAGCGCCTGATACAGTTTATCCAATGCAGCAGGACAGCCGGCGCTACTACTTCCTGTTACCTGGATACCATTCTTAAATTTCAACCCCCAACCCAATGCCCTATTTGCCCCACTGAATCCCAGTCTGATGTCCTTTTTCTTCTTCTGAATCTACCTTGAGGGCTGACCTAGCCATTCTGATGCTTCACATTATGAAGCCCTGTAAAAGCCAGACTGACCATAGTGTGCCTCATGTATTGAGCAAATTTCATGAACAGGATAGCAAAGTATGCCTTCCATACTGAAGGTCTGGGCTTGTGGAAACTAGCATAGCATTGGGAGCTCCAAATGCAGGGGGGCTTTGTTATCTGGCTTGGTAGTCACATATGGGGATATGTGGTGCCACCCGGCACACAAAGAGTTTTTAACCTGTAGAAGGCCTGGACAAGTTTTAGAAAAGTGGGGTCACGTGGAAACTGGCATGCCAATGCAATATTCAAATATTCAGGCAGTGTGCATACTGTTCTGCTACTGTTTGTTTCACATACTTGAGCAATTGGTACAGAAACATCATAGCGGAGCCTGAAGAAAATATCTGCACTGCCGGAGTCCTGAGCATGGACCATCAGCAGGTTGAACACAATATGTATCATATGCTAAACATGAGATCCTGAGCAGCACACTGGCAGTAGGGTCTATATGAATATGAGCAGGACCACTGGGACACTGAGCAGCCCTTGACAGGAGAATCAGAAATCACTCTTCCATTGAATACTAATATATTACAGCAGAACCCCTAGGAAGATGATGCGCTGAGCATATTATACTGGATAAAGTACTCCCTGCCATACATTATGAGAATATTTAAATTCACATTCTTCTGTGACAATATAGATGAAGGGTACTTTATTGTAGGGAAACAGATGAGAAGAGCTTAAAAGGTAGTTTTGATCTCATGGTTTTTACGTCAGTTTTAATTCTGTTTGCTCACTTTTCCAGAAAGCCTTGTGACATCACTTCAATTTGAAAGTTGCATCCAATGGTGATAAGATGTGGGAGTGACTGCTTATCATTCCCACCTACTGAGCAGTAGGTTTACCAGTGCTGAGCCCTGTCTTGGTTTGCCACTGGTACTAATCTTAATCAAGTGAACTTTACTGGAACAGTGACATGGAGTTATATGGGAAGACAGTGCGGAAGGAGCCAGTTATAATCACACTGAAAATTCCAACTTTCAACATCAGATTGGTCAGTTTCAACCTGGTCCTGGAAGGGGCTTCTTGTCCTTAGCTCTCTTTAGAGGTCCAATAAACAGTAATAGTAACTGTGTCCATCACCAGTGCTTGAGTTATTACTTTACAACAGACATGTATCCATTTAATGTAAAAGTTCCAGACATTCCACTGAGCATCACTAATATTTAATCTCATTAAGATGAAGTCCAGCTGAAAGATAGCACTAGTCCAACATGATCTCTTTCTCCTGTAGTACCAACTATTGAACAGAATATTACACTACTAACTCCACGTGGAAATACAGAATTATTTCAACATTTACTAAATGTGACCCACTTTAGTTCAGGTCTTGTCTCCATCAAGCTGTTGCTTGCCCTGATTCCAAGCTTTGTTTTTTGTTTAGGTTATTTGCAGGCTTTGCTAGGAGCCCCTGAGCATTTCTCAGTTTTACTGATTGATTAGTACCGTCCTTGAATTCTTAGACCATTCTCCTGCTCTTGGCTCCTGGTGAGACAGCTTGTGTTCACCTGTATGTAGCTCTTGTTAAAGCCTTAAAGCTAGTGGTCTCTACTGGTGCTGTTGTTACACTTTGCACAGCACAAGGCTTCACCCCTCTTTGATCTTATGATTCATGCCTCCTTTTCAGCTGGGTATGTCAAATGTGAACTGGTGAATACCTTTTTGTGATTTCAATGTGCAGAAATCGAAGTTGAATAAAAATATTAATTTCAACCCAAAGAACCAGTGATTCATGGTTTCTACTCAGACCTGCTTGTTAAATGAAGGTTTGGGGGTCACTCTTAGTACATTGCATTGGTCCCAAAAGTATAAGTTCCCTTTGCAGAGACAAGAAACATTTGCAGGTGTCTCCCACTCCACTCTCGGGTGACTTATGCTCTATAAGGCAGGGCGTGTTAAGAGTCAGACAAACCTATCAGAGATTCTCTTATCTGCAGTAGATTGTAAATGGGCCCTGCCCTTGGAACCTGATACCAATATACACACGCAAAACGACCGATATTTTACTATGTCCAATTATTTATTATTTATTTATTTATTATGTGTCTATTGATAATGATTACAAGGAATAACTCATCAGTCATTATGCAATTTAGGGCAAATGTTAGAAAAGCCTTTATCATATTTTTATCTCGCATGCCTATGCTATTAGTTTATTCCCCACCCAACATCTAAATATATGCCTTTATTGTTTGACTATAGCTTTATGTTGCAAACCATAAATAGTTTCCCCATGCCTCTTCATCGGGTCAGCAGTCCTAATACGCACTTTTGGCATCTCCACTCAGCAACTGGTCCATGTCTCTAGCCCCTTCCCTCTAGTGATACATGTGACACCTTTTCTACCAGTTATCTCCTGTGGAGCGAGGGGTGAAAGCTGCTGCTCAGTCCTGCACTGATTGTAGGAAAGTGGGTTTCTGTTGCAGTAACCCCCCCACTTTTTGCCTGATAACTGATGCACTTTTCCTTGGTGTGCCCTGGGTCCCTGCCAATCAGGTACCCAGGGCCTGTGTTCCTTCCCTAAAACTGCATTACAGCCTAAACCCAATTGGCCTCTCTGGCCACAGAGTAAGCCCCTGGTAAATGGTACCCTAGGTACCCAGGGCACTGTGACCAGAGAAGGCCTCTAAGGGCTGCAGCACTTATTGTGCCACCCTTGGAGGCCCTGTACCCTGACACACACACACTGGCCTTGCAGGCTGAGTGTCTTGGTGCAGAACAAAACAGAGAGTCGACATGGCACACCTCCCTTTGTGCCATGCCCACAAACACACTGCCCTGGCATACCTCAGTCACCCCTCTAGCTGGGTGCCCTATGCCAGTGGTGAGGGTACAGGTGCATGAGCCCTGTGCCCCTACAGTACCCAGGTCCATTCCTGGGCACTGTAAGTGCAGTGCTGCCATTTCAAGTCTATGGTGCTGGGAGGTCGTCAGCACGAACTCCACAGCACCATGATGGCTGCACTGAAGACTGAGAAGTTTGGTATCAAACTTCTCAGCACAGTAAACCCACACTGATGCCAGTGTGGGATTTACTGTAAAATGCACAACAGAGGGCAACTTAGAGTTGCCCCCTGAACCTAACCTACAATCCACGTCTTGTCTGAGGGGCTGCCTAGGCTGCCACACAGCAGACATGTTGCTGGACCCCTGGGTAGAGAGCCATCCACTCTCCCGGGCCTGCAACAATGCACGTCCTGGGCGAGGTGCTAGGCCTCCTCCCCCAGGATGGGCAGGGGGAAGCTTCAAAGGCATTCCGCCTTTGTGAGCTTCCCCAGACCACTTGCTGTACTCAGCAACTGGTCCCCACCGGTTCTTCCCCCCATCCTGGCGGGAAGACTGGCGGGAAACACCAAGGGAGGAAAGGGGGTGTGCCACCCTTTGCCAACCCCACCCCTCCGGTGGGGGAGGCGAGGTGAAGCACATCTCCGGGCTCTCGCCATCTCAAAGATGGGGAGCCCTGCCCAATCAGGACTAGGCTCCTGCCCCCCTCCCACAGGAGAGTGGCAGGATAGGGGGTGTACCCACCCCCGGGCAGGGACCCTTTGGTCCCTGCCCTTTACCTACCTGTAACGCCCCTAAATCTAGTATTTAGGGGCACCCTGAACCTTCCTTCCTTAGATCCAGCAACAACAAGAAAAGGAAGAAGAAGAAGAAGGACGAGAAGCTGTGCAGAGCTAACAAGAGGATGATGCCCACTGACTTGGCCCCAGCCCTACAGGCCTGTCTCCCCTCGAACCTGCTCCTGCAAAACCCCGGCGTGTCCAGCGGCCAGCAACCTCAAAAACCCCGGAGGACCTGCCTGCCTTCATTTTCCAAGCTGTTTCTCCCGTGAACACCGGACGTGTTTGAACTGCAGCTTCTGGTGCCAGCCAGGAACCGCAAATCCCGCACACTCTGCACCCGCCGAATCCGGCCCGAGCTCGAGTGGGCAAATACCCAGAGGAGGTCCCCCGGCGATCCTGACCAGAGATCCGGCGACCCCTGACCTGCCTCAAGCCTCCTGGACGACGCCTGCAGCCTCAATCCAGAGGACCCCCCTACCGCGACCAGAGCGGGTAAGAAAATCCGACGTCCCAAGGCACCCCTGCACCCGACGCCCCACGGCCTTGTGTGCCCAAACCAACGGTGCCCAACCAACCCTCTATATCCCATCTTACCCCTCGAAGTGGTGGTTGCTCCTGGAAGGTCCTCGTCCCCGAGCTTGCAGTGTTTCTTTGTCCCGGAGAATCTCCATTGAAATCAACAGGGCACCCAACCTCAAAACAGCACTCTGCACCC
Source organism: Calotriton arnoldi (assembly GCA_963921515.1). Lineage (NCBI taxonomy): Eukaryota > Metazoa > Chordata > Amphibia > Caudata > Salamandridae > Calotriton > Calotriton arnoldi. The sequence goes on from CAWUFW010017068.1 coordinate 161,474, forward strand.
GGCCGCCCTAGTGCCGCTGAGGGTGCCCCTTTGGTGCTAACTTGGTCCCCAACGTGCCCTGAGCTTAACCCTAGGAGCTTTGCTCCCACAACCCCGTGGCCTGCTTGCCAGCCGCCACCAACCGGAGTCCCCCTATCCTCCATAGGATAACATTGGGCCTCAACACTCTGCACCCGGCTGCCCTAGTGCCGCTGAGGGTGCAACAACAGTGCATCACTGACCCTGGGAGACCCCTGAGTCTAACCCCAGAACCCTAACTCAAAAGACCGATTACTTACCTCAAAACCGATAACTCATTTTTCCTCATAGGATAACATGGACACTTTTTCTTCCAAAAAGTTTCTGTGTCGTCTTTTGAAAACTAAGAATATTCCTTAAAAATCGCACAAATAACCTAACCGAATTTTCTCAACTGTTTGCAGGAAAGGTCCCAGTGCCGAACCTAGGTGTCCAGCACTGAGTAACAAAAGTAATTAAAAAGTAACTTACCTGTGAATTGAATTTCCTTCCATAGGATAACATTGACTGGTTTCACTTGGAAATTCTTCTAAGTGTCGAGTTTTGAGACTTTAAAATATTCACCTAAAATCAGCCGAATTACGAAAACGAATTTACTCACCTGCTATCAGGTGAGATCCCAGTGCTGGATCTTGGTGCCCAGCACTGACCCTAAAAAGTAATCACAACTGTACTTACCGGTAACTTGAATTTCCTTCCATAGGATAACATTGCCTGGTTTTTGCTGAAAAAGTTTCTAAGTGTCGATTTTGCAAACTTACAAATATTCGTTAAAAATCGCCTGTATAACAAAAACACATTCTTTCAACTGTTTACAGGAGATGCACCAGTGCTGAATCCAGGATCCAACACTGAGTAAGAAAAAGTAACGATAACACTACTTACCTGCTAAGTGAATTTCCTACCATAGGATAACATTGGTGATTCTATGTGAAAAAGTTTCTAAGTGCCAACTTTTAAAATACAATAATATTCCTTAAAAATCACACCTGTAACCAAAACGTTTTTACTCAACTGTTTACAGGAGACGTCCCAGGACTGAATCTAGGATCCAGTCCTGTGGTTAGAAAAGTAATCCAAAAAGTAATCTATTGCATTTAACTAGAAATTCCCATTGAGCTCAATGTATAATTGTGTTTAAAATTGTGTTGCCTATTGCAACAACTGTAACAATTGCATTCAAAAGTCTATGGCCTATTGAAAGTATTTACCTAAAGCATCTCATTCTGAGAAAGTATATTTTGATACCTGTTGTTGGTTCTAAAATAAAACAAGCATATATTTTTATATACAAACCATTGGCCTAGAGTTCAGTTCTTGAGTGTGTGGCTTCATTTGCTGACTGAGTGTGTACAACAAATGCTTTACACTTTCCTCTGATACTGCCTTACTGCTCGACCAAGCTACACTTTAGAGAGTAAGGTTATATCTAACTTTAGCCTCTGCCAAACCTCTGGGGACTGTGGACCCTGTGCACACTGAACCTTACTTTGGTTCAGTGTATACAGAGCCACTTTCTTACACTGATGTGCAAATAATGTCTCTTTGCTGAAGTGTATAGAATATACAGACTGCAGTGCACCTCCATGAAGATTCGATTCAGCCTTCTAGAATGTTATAGATGTGATGGTAGGGTATGCTTTAGCCTTCTCTATGGATTGCATTGTTCTAGTTCTGATGACAAGACATTGCACACAATGGGACTTGGAGAGAGACCAGGGTTTGTATTGGGGTTCACTTGAACCCTCATAGTCAGTATGGAAACTGTGATGATATGTGGACCAGCACTCAGCCTCACCCCGTCGTGTCTGCACTCCAACAGCCCTGCTTCTCATCCAGGACTAGCTCTCACTAGGTCAAGGATGGGGGCAGTAAGCCCCCTGCCAGACTAGTGCTTCATATACTCCATCACTAATCCATGCTGACAGCAGGACATATTGTCTTGTCTCTGGCTGGGAAATAGCTGAGGTTAAAGTGCACAATGATGCAGATACCTTCTTATTAAGCATGTGATGTCCTGTAGTATATTTACACACACTACCAGATGACAAACAACAGTTGCAGTGAGAGCCCCAAGGAAGCAGATATTTCCTGACTCTCTATAGTCTCACTGCCCACTGATGCGGAGCTGTAGTTATTGAGGCCGGTGGAACTTTCAAAGTCATCTCTAGAAACATCCAACTGGATGTAATGAACAGCTTACCTTTATAGGATAGCCCACAAGGCAGAAAATTAACAATCCTAGGGACAGATTTACTAAGACAAACGTGGCCTAAACTAACGCAAGTGTAGAATTGGGATTTACTTTCCAGCACAATTTGCACTATAAAGTAGCCCTATAGTAAAGCAAGGCAGCGCTTTGTGTTATTTTGTTTTATTTTGCCTCGAGGGGCCCTACTATCAATGGTACTTGGGTCTTCCCATGCTACTACCCATGGCTTTCGATGCAAAGCCCTATCTGTTAACATTTGTAAGACAGGGCAATGCACAATATAATAACACCTCTTTGAGGTTGGCGTAAACATTTTCTCCAAACTTTTCAAACTTTGCACATGTGCTGCAGTGTGCAGCACACATACAGAGCCTCGAGTCTGTAACATTGGGCAGCACAACATGTCACTTTGCTGGACTGCCCTGTGTCGAAAGGAAAGAGCAGGAATGCACATTATTTATGCTATACGGTACATTCTTGTCTTCTCCCACTTTTGCCGGCACTGTTTTGGCTTCCGAGCACCAACACAGGCACCTCTGCACCATGGTGCAAGGGTGTCTGCTTTGCATGCAGGATTGTTTTTGTGCAGGAAAGGACACTTTCCTGAACAAAAATAATCCCAAGAAATGATTCCTCCTTCTATGTGTGCTGCAGAAAGCACCACACATGGGCAGAGGAAAAAAGACAAGGAGAAATGAAAACTTTTCTCCTTGTTACACCTGTTCTGGGGAGGCATAAGGTTTTGGTGCTGCCCAGGTTTATGTGATTTTGTAATGTTGATAATGAACCTCGGGTGCGCCAGACACTAAATAATCTGTTGCATGAGTTGGCCCTGTTAGATGTGTGGAGGTATAAGATGGGAGCCAGCCAAGGCTTTACTTTTCATAGTAAAAAGTATGGCCATTTCTCAAGGTTAGATTACCTCTTCGCAGACAGGGCCATCATAGAAGCAATAACCACTATAAATATCCTCCCAGGTCATATTCCGGACCATGCTGCAATCAGTCTTTCCTAAGCTGGGTATAGCAGGCCAAGATGGACACTAAAGAGGGCTATTCTTAAAGACTCTGGGACGGGAGAGGCATTAAAGCGGGCATGTGTGGCCTACTTTGAGGACAATATTGGATCTACCTCCCTAGATGTCGTATGAGATGCCTTTAAGGCATACATTAGAGGGGTGCTACAAAATCTGTCCTATGTCAAAAATAAGGCTGAACGTTTAAGCTTAAAAGTTATGGAGGATAAAGTGGTTTCATTGGAGGCTGATCTTCTTCGAGCTCGCTTGAGGTCTGCCAATGCAAGGATGCGGATACAGAGACTCCTAGAAGATGCGAGGCAAGACTATAGGATTAAAATAGACCAAAAGTGTAGAGCACAGTGGAATGCCAGGTGTATGTAGAACTTCGAGTATGGGGAAAAAGCTGGTGCATTTGTGGCCTGAAAACCTAGGGCACATAGATCTAGGAACATCATCAGCCAATTAGTTGTGAATGATAGAGGGGATGCCTCTGATAAAATGAAGGACATGCAAGCCTGCCTAGTCTCTTTATTTTCCACACTTTACAAGGAAGAGATTTCTCCTAGCTCAGAGCTCCCTAAGGCCTGGCTTAGTAAGATACAATTGCCTAGTTTAACAAAGACGAGTCATGAGATACTTGAGGCTCCCATAGCTAAGGAGGAGATTTGTTTAAGTCTCACTATAAGCAGGAATGGTAAAGCTGCAGGCACTGATGCTCGTCCCAATGAAGTGTATAAGCACTTAACAGAGGAGCCGGTACCGATTTTGGAAACCCTGTTCAACTCGATATATAGACAGGGCGGACACGTCCCTAGATCTTGGAAAGAGGCTACAATTGTCCTCATTTTGAAACCCTCCAAAGATCCCATTAGGGCTGACTCTAATAGGCCAATCTCCCTGCCGATTGCGGACTACAGGATCTTCATGAGTATTTTAGCAGGGATATTGACTAAGTTTGCGCCTCAGTTAATACATCCAGACCAGAAGGGTTTTATTCTGAAGAGGCACATACAGGAGCAGACTCAACAGCTTATTGGCACAATAGATCTTGCCATTGAACGCTCGGCCCCCTTGGCTGTAGTCACCTTGAATGCTGCTAAAGCTTTTGATCGAGTGTGTTGGGCGTTCCTTTGGGAGGTCATGAGAGTAATGGGATGCAGCCCTAATCTTTTATATACACTTAAGGCGACCTATGAGGGTGCGTTGGCTAGGATCTTTTTTAATGGCGCACTGACTCCCAGCTTCAGTATATTAAGAGGGACACGCAGGGTTGCCCTCTTTCTCCTTTACTATTCAACATATATATAGAACCTCTGGCTCAACTGCTGAGATCTGATGCTTCCGTGGTTCCTTTTAGTTCTCCGCCTTATAGCAGTAAGGTTGCACTGTACACCAACGACCTATTAATCTATAAAGCTGATCCTGTTATATCCATTCCGAGGGTGGAACATCTATAAGCGGAATTTGGCTCCCTTTCTGGCTATTCAGTAAATACTTCTAAAACTGAGGTAATGTATTGGAATGTTAAGGACTGGGTTGGGAAAGTGAGGCTCAATTTTAGGTATCTGGGAATCACAATAGTAGATGAGATAGATAAAATCCAGCAGCTTAATCCACAAAGGGTGGCTAGAGAAATAGACCGCCTATTAGCTAGATGGAAAAACCTCCTGTTAACTATTTTCGGGTGTGTCAATCTAATAAAAATGGTCATCCTTCCTAAATTGACTTACCTCTTCAATGCTATTCCCCTTGGGTTTCCCAAATCAGGCATTGACAGAATTCAGGGGAAGGCCGTGAGCTTTATGGTGCGCAGTCAAAATATAGATTTTTTTATATCGACCTACACTAATATCGAGTTTTTAATATCGTAGGGACAGAATATCGGTCAAGAATATTGGTGACCAGAATATCGACCTTAAGGTAAGTAATATCGTTTTTTTTTATATCGAAGTAAGTAATATCGAAGTAAGTAATATCGTTAGCAAAAATATCGTTGTTAATAATATCGATATTTATATTAGTGTTATGTATTTTAGCATGTATTTTATATCTATGTTTAACATTTTTTGTAAAGTATTTTTATTATTTTTAAATATATGTATTAAATGTTTAGAAATTAGTAATTTTTTTAAAGTAAATTTTGCGTTTTAGTATCAGAGCGGGTTGTGGGTTTATAGGGGAATAGGGTGGGAAGTAATTTAATTATAATTAATTAATTCATATGTTTTTATTTATTGTTATTGATTATTAATTTATTGTTAATTAATTATTAACTGGTAAAAAAAAATGATTAATTTATCATTATATTAATTATATATTTTTTTATTTATTGTTATTGTTCATTAATTTATTGTTAATTAATTAATAATTGGTAATTAATTTTTAATAATTGATTAATTGATAATGAAATTAATTATGTTAATTTTTATGTGTAGCGGGTTGTGGGTTTATAGGGGAATAGGGTGGGAAGTAATTTAATTATAATTAATTAATTCATATTTTTTTATTTATTGATATTGATAATTAATGTATTGTTAATTAATTATTAATTGGTAATTAACTTTTTATTAATTGATTAATTGATAATTAAATTAATTGTGTTCTTTTTTATGTGCAGCAGGTTGTGTGTTTATGGGGGAATATGGTGGGAAGTAATTTAATGTTATTTAAGTAAATATTAATTCAATTTTATTGGTATTTATTATTAATTTTTTAGTTAATTAATTATTAATATGTTATTTATTTTACAAAAATTATGTAATTAATAAGTATGTTAATTTAACCCCTACGCTATCCTACATTTTCCACACTGTTACACTCACTGGAGTGGGAATAGTAATTTTTACCCCTACACTATTCAACAATTTCCCTACTGTTGCACTCACTGGAGTGGGAATAGTAATTTTAACCCCTACGCTATCCAACACTTTCCCTGCTGTTGCACTCACTGGAGTGGGAATAGTAATTTTTACCCCTACGCTATCCAACACTTTCCCTACTGTTGCACTCCCTGGAGTGGGAATAGTAATTTTTACCCCTACGCTATCCAACATTTTCCCTACTGTTGCACTGTTTGGAGTTGGAATAGTAATTTTATTACCTCCGCTACCTAATATTTTTTGTATTATTTTAGTTAATGTAGTATATAATTAATTTTAAAAAGATTAAAAATAATTTTAATTTTTTAATTTGTTATATATATTTATTACATTTTTATTTATATTATTGTTTTATGTGTATAGATGTATTTATAATTTATATGATATTTAATTTTTTTTTATAAGTTATTAAAATAGTTATTAAAAATTATTAGTACGTATATATATTATATATTATATGTATATGTTTAATTTATTTTTACATTACATATATATTACTTATAATTTTTAAACATTTTTAAATATTTCTAACTATGTTTATTTTAATTATATGTATTATTTACTTTATTTTACATTATTTTTTTAACTTAAATAAAAAACGATATTTTTAACAACAATATTTTTGACATCGATATTTTTTTCCGATATTTTTGTACTTACCATAATGTAGATAGGATGTCGATATTCTTGACTTCGATATTCTTGCGTCCATATTTCTGTAGGTCGATATTCTGACCTTCGATATTTTGTCAGTGATTCGAGCTTTATATGGGCCCATAAGGGCGCTAGGTTGGCCTGGAAAAATCTTTGACGTAGGCTCAACAAAGGAGGATTGGCCCTGCCCGATTTTATTTGGTATTGTGTAACTTTCCAATTTAAAAATATTCGATTGCTGCTGGCGAAGGCTGAGGACTCTATTTGGGGGAAGCTCCTTGGGGAGATGGTGAGGCAGTGGAGCATGGAGGGATACTTTTATAAGTTTGGTGCCCCCAGGTTCTTCAAGAAAATTCGATTGAAAGTATTAAGATCTGCTTTGAGTCTATGGTATAAGGTTAGGAGAAGGTGGGACCTGGGTACCCTGCTATGATTAAAAGATGGCTTAGGTCTACCATTTAGGAGGGCGGGTATTACAACATGGACAGATCTGATGACATCGGAGGTAGTGTATCCATGGGAAGTCTTAAAAGCAAAGACTGGAAACGACCTGTCTAGATTTAAGTTTATTCAACTGTCCTCCTGGTTTGCAGCCTCAAAAAAGGAAATTGGGGGTGACTGGAAGTTGGAGCTCTTTCTCCAAGACACAAGACCTAAGAGTAAGGAGGTTGCAAGGTGGTATGAGAAGCTTTTGGAAGCTGAGGAAAAGAAGCCAGCACCTCCTCACTTAGTCAAGAGTCGAACCTTTCATGAGGGAGATATTGAAATGGTTTTGGATAACTCCCTGAGACTCCTGTATTCTATTGTCAATTCAGCAAACCTGAAGAGAAACCACTTTTTTTTACCATACTGTACTGGACTCCATCTACAGTTGCAAAGTTTGCTCCTCATCTTCCCCCAAGTGTATTAGGTGTGGCTGTCTAGAAGCCAAGGATGTCCATATCTTCTTTGAATGCCCCAGGTTGAGTGATTACTGGGGAGGAATAGGACTCACCCTAAATGGTATCTTTGGCAGGGAGATTAACTTGAACACAATGCTTGTTCTTCTCAGAGGGGATGAGAAAATAAGCAAGTTATTGAGGCGGTCACATAGAGGTTGCTCTTTTATCTGATTCTAATCACCAGAATAGAAATATGTATGAAATGGAGGGAACCTCTACCTCCGAAAGTGGAAGACTGGGTTAAGGCGGCTGTCAAGGTCTGGCGATTCGACCAGGGCGTGGAAATGGGTCTTACCCCAGATATTGGAATTGACTTTTCCAACTGGTGCAGCTCTTTGGGTATCGACTACTCATTCCAATGATTACACCAAAGCACCGAAAAAGGTGATGGTCCTGTATGGTAAGAGGACCTGGGTGAATGCAGTGACCGCAGGGCAGACAGTTTGACGATGCGGTTCATTGAGTATTGCAGACGCTTTCTGGTGATATGATGATTTTAAAAAAAGAGCATAATATCTACTAAATCTGGATGGTTTAAGAGATATGTTTCATGTCCAGCCTGTTGCTAAATGGTATATCCATTAGTACCTTAATAGTGATAGAAAATTGGGCATTGGTGTAGTTATTGCATACCTTTCACTCTCATTCATTGGATGATGTAATCAGTGATGTCATCAATAATGTCAATCGATGTTAAATGAGTGATGTTATCAGTAATGCGATTTAACATGTCATGAGTGATGTAATATGTGATGTCATAATCAGTGCATGATGGGAGCACAATTTATAGGTAGCTCACTGTACTACAACTGGTGAATTGCAGTGCTTTTTTTATTTTTAAACATTACAGGCCTGATTTACAAAGGTAAATGTAAACCTTTGTATTAGTTTTAGATTTATTTGCAATTCACAAAGGAATCCTAGGGGCCGATTCCGATCTGGGTCGGAAAGCACTCCGACCGATCCGGATTGTTTTCCGACCGAGCCGGACTCCTGCAGTCCGACCGAGCGAGTAGGATGCGGCCGCATGCTGCCGGACTCGGTTCGGTCGGACTCCCATTGAAGTCAATGGGAGCCGGTCGTACGACGCGTACATGGGCTCCCATTGACTCAATAGGTACGTTGCGCAAAAGGGTGCCCCCTGTAGTGTGTACGCGTTGGTGCCATCCGCACCGTCCATGCATGTATAGGGGGAACCCTTGGGTCCCCCCTGTGTTCGACTCGTAAGGCTACGGCTGAAGGGGGGTCCGGCACGGACCCCCGAAGTCCGCTTCCCGGAGCTTTTTCGTCCTGGAGACTCCGACTCGATCCGGCTGTCAGAATCGTGCATCGTACTGGCTCGGTCGGGAATCAACTCCATTGCACGGTGCGGTCCGACTGCGACCGAGTCGTACGGAGCGGTTCGGACCCGGAAACGAGCTGGTCGGCAATTTCGCGTTCATTCGCATCGTACTTGGGCGTCCGGACCTCTGTATGACTCGGTCGGAAACAAAGCCTCCGACTCGGATCCGGTAAAGCCGAATCCGATTCGGAGGCCTTCCAGCCGAGATCAGAATCGACCCCCTAGTAGTAGTATATTTACGAATGCAGAGACTCAGGGGTCCATTACGATGACCGGCGGTAAAAAAAACGCCAACCGCCATAGCCTGAAAATACCGCCCGCCTGCAACATTGAAATACCGAACGAGCAATTATGATGACGCTAAGCAACCACCACCCGCAGCGGAAAAAAATAACAGAATACCGCCCGTCCATGTCAGAGTCCAAGACAATCCATCCGCCACGGACGCAATACCGCCCGAAAAAGCCAAATACGACCGCGCGGACGGACTACACACCGGTCGTCAAATTATGATCCCCCCGACATGAGGGCGGGAAACCAACACATTTCCCGCCCGCAACGGTGAACAACTGAAATGAATAACAGACAAGGCGGAAGGCCTGGGGGCCACGTACGTGCACGGAAATCAGTGGCGGCACAAACAAATACACACAACACGGCCAACAAGTCCACACAGTAAACAACGCCAAAATACCCAGACACAGAACCCATCCCAAAGACACATCACCCTGCCAAAATATAGAATTAGTATAAATCCCAGGACACCACGCCCAACACACCTGAAAACGATAGACCATCATGACACACCCACATAGGTGAGTACAAAAGCAGCCCCCTCACAGACCACAAACCCTTGCACCACGACAAAGCCAACACCACAGCAGAGAACACGGAGAGCCACAGAGGAAAGCAGTATACCACACGCACACACACATCACATCCATCACCACAACCACCACCACCACCACCTAAACACCGGCACCACAAACCCCCTGCACATCACACACCAAACACACCACACCAGCACCACAAAAACTACACTACGCACCATGGCAACACAACGAATGCCCAAGTTCACTGCCACAGAGTTGACGGTCATGGTCGACGAGGTCATCAAGGTGTACCCACAAATCTATGGGAACCAGGTCCAACAGACACCAGTATCCACCAGAAACAGGATGTGGAAAAGGATCGTAGACCAGGTGAATGCAGTTGGGAACGTGCCACGCAACCGGGGGGAAATAACCAAGAGGTGGCAGGACATGAAAAGCATGGTCAGGAAGAAGGAGGCCAAGAACCGTGAGCTGGCTGACAGGACTGGCAGCGGAACTCCCGCGCCATTCAAGACCTTCAAGGCGTGGGAGGAGAAGGTGCGAGGCATACTACATCCGGAGAGTCTCATCAGAATACCAGGGGAGTGGAGGCTGGTAAGTACAAACAAATGTATACCAGCACACCGCCATGTACAGACATGCACTAACACAATGCCATAGCTCCGAGGGCCGAACACCCCCATGTCCAGTACACAATTCACAAGACATCCCTCACATATGCAACAGACACTCACACACACTCAGCCCATAGGCACCAACAAACAAAACCATGGGGGCATGTGTACAGTCAGCCAGCACCACAACTCCCACCAGGCCCCTCTGTACCCCAGATGTGCCCGGAAGGAGCACTCCCCACACCCACACCCATGTGTCAGCCATAGCTGCACCAACCAACAAGTAACAGGTGAGCAGCCTTACCACAAGGTCCGTGTATCGGAGGGGGGACTGCAGAAGTACCCCCCCGTCCCCCACTCCTACAGCGCAGCAAGATGGAGCACTCCCCACACCCATGTGTCAGCCATTGCAGTGCACACCCACACCCGACAGGTAGATACGTTACCCTACATGGAGGGCTGTCTGTGGATGGTAAACCATCACCACGACTCACAACACGGCCCCCACACCCACAGACCAGCAAGATGGAGCACCCCACCCTCTCATAACCATGTGGTAGCCATTGCATTTCACCCTCAAAACCAACAATTAGGTAGACCACTGTACAGGGCGGGGTGTCCGTAGGCATGAGGACTGTACTACGACTAACATGTGGGACATGTCACTTAGCAGAGGAACAGGTAGCACTGCTCCCTGTCACAAATATGTGACCAATGTGCACCCGGACATCAATTACAGAGTCATAGCCCACATGAGCCATCTCAAATGCTGTAACACGTAACGAGTCACGTCAGCATGCACAAGTCCAACTGGAGCACTGACCCACATGGCGTGCACTGTGCCAGTCATCACACACATCAGCAACACCATCCAAGTCTTGTCCACGTAGTCGTGTCTGCTTCTACCCTTGACATAGTACAACATCACCCATGTAAGTCTATCTCGTCCAAATGAAACATAGTGGAACCCCAGTAATGTCACATACACCACTGGACCCATGAACCACACAGCTACACAATGCACATGCAAAATCTCATCCATCTCATCATCCAGCCCCAGTGTCATGAAAGGTATATCATCCAAACAGTTGCCCCATAGACAGTAGTACAGCAAAGGGTCCTGCCGATGACCAATAATGAGTCTGCTGTGTCTGAAGCGCACGTCACACTGTGAGTAACAACAAACAAAATGTAGTCAACACCCCTAGAGCAATGCATTGCTGCACATGGGTGAGAGTAGCACGCACACCAAGGAATTGTACCATCTGCAATACGTCGTGTGGCATACAACCATTACTCACTCACCACAATGCTTGCTGTGGAATGCCCATAAATGACAACAGTGAGCAGATATGCTGGCTAAGTCAGACATACACACACCTTCGTCTCTGTAGTGTCGTGTGGCCAAAACACATGTCCCCTTCTGCACCCATATGTCACAGTATGTACCACAGTACCATATTTCAACACCAAAGCGTTCATGGTGCAATACCCCGTTCCCACCAAAGCCACAAAATGTAGGGGTACTGCAACACACACCAATTGGCATGACAAATCCGTCCCATGCCAGATGCACCCATCACACTATTCCATTGCCTTGATCACGCACACACATTGTAGAGCCATACACACGCATCCGGGAAATAGTGCGCAACTGTGCACAAACTGTGCATTTCAGACATCTAACACAAACCTTGCAAGGTGCAACACAATAACTTTTCGTCTCCGCCCCACAGGTGACGAACAGCATGATGCTGCGGATGGAGACACCAGCCATCACAGCCAGTCCACAAGCCCCCCACACGGACTCACGGATGTGGAAAGCCTGGACATCTCTACGGACGAGGACTCCCAACCTGGCACATCTGGCGTGGCAGGGCGCAACAGCACACCAGGACCCCTCCTACCCACCAACCCATCTCCCAGGGCTGGTGACCAGTCCCAGGCCCCTGCTGCCACGGTCATTTCGGCCAACACCACCGCTGCAACCACCACCACCACGCCCTCCCTAACCACTCAGCCATCCCAAGAGGTGGCGCAAACCTCCACATCTACCCTGGGAGCCAGGAGGAGGCCCCGGGTGACCAATGTGGCGAGTGGGCAGGTCGGTGGCAGCAGTCCAGGTGGGAGGAGCAGGGTCAGGCCAACGCCAACAGAGCCTGGGAGCCAAGCCCTGCCGCAAATAGCCAGAGTCCTTGGGGCCTATGAAGAGGCCCAGGGACAATGGGCCAGGTCAGCTTCCGACATGAGGGAAGTCCTTGGGGTGTTGAGGTCCATGGACGCCCATATGGGCCAATTCGTGACCCGTATGGGCCAACTTGTGGACCTCATGGGCCAGCTAGTGGTGGAGGTGAGGGCCCACTCAAGGCCAACCACAATACCTGCGCCACCACCTGCTGGGGCGCAGGGACGTGCAACATCCAGTTCCCCTGCGTCCAGAGCGAGTGGGCAATCCTCAGCCACCACCAGCAGCCCACAAACACAACCCCCTCCCCTCAAACGTGGAAGGGGCCGTCCGAAGAGGAAACAGATGTCCAGGGAGGACTTCGCACACTCCAAATGCCAGTGAGTCAGCCAGCCATGGTGGCCACCCCCTGCATTCACTTGGACTACCATCCCACCCCACACTGCCAGTCGAGTGGCAAATGTCTGTTGGACTGCGGACCCAGGACAACATGTAAGTAAGTAAGTAAGTCCATTTTTATATAGCGCAGCTACTCACCCTTACGGGTCTCAAGGCGCTGGGGGCCATCGTGGAAATTAAGTGAGCTATTGCCCAGAGTCACATGGTGCTGAGCTGAGCTGCCGCCGGAGCCGGGGATCGAACCGTGAACCCTGTGCTCCGAAGTCAGCTGCCCTGGCCGCTGCACCACACCTCTCCATGGGTACACCTTGACCATCACGCAGACAGGGCCGTCAACTCATTGTACAGCATGCACCACCTTCTTGATCACCTTTTCCACAATCACATGTCACCTTTAAAATAAATACACCTGTATCACATCCTATGTCATCTGCTATGTTTATTATCAATGGTGCACAAACGTCTGCATGTTCAGAAATTCATCTGTAGTGTGTTCTGTCGATAGGCCAGGAGAGGCTGTAGGGACCTAGGGGTGACAAACAGAACAAGAGTCCATTGACTGTGTGTGTCACACACTCATCACACAGTACTTGTCATCAGGCCTAAGCAATGTACACACATGTCACAGAGCAACAGGGCACAATGTCACAGCCACTCTCAGTGGCATACTACCCTGGACATGAACCATTGCCACACAGCACTCAGTCAACAATAGGCCGCCCTGACAATGCACACATACACATACACAACTACAGCGACATCAGCCGTCGTATATGGTCACTCACCGTCAAGTGAAGTAGCGGGCGATGAGCTGCAGACGCTCATTCACTGCTTCCTCCTCTCCACTGTCCTCGTCACTGGACACGGCTTGGCCTGCAGGTGGGGGCCCTGGCTGATCACCGTCATCCACTATCAGGGGGATCCGCCTGCGAATAGCGAGGTTGTGCAGCATGCAGCATGCCACAACAATCTGGCACACCTTCTGTGGGGAGTATGCCAGTGCACCCCGGTGCGGTCCAGGCACCTGAATCTGGACTTCAGGAGTCCAAATGTCCGCTCCACCACACGTCTGGTCCTCCCATGTGCCTCATTGTACCTGACATCAGCTGGTGTACGAGGATTGCATAGTGGACTCAACAGCCAAGGCCCATTAGGATATGCAGAGTCACCAACAATCCATGCACGGTCCGGTTGCAGATTGGTCATCAGACGTGGGAGGATGCTGTGGCGCATGATGTGCGAGTCATGGTTGGAACCGGGAAACTTCGCACACACGTGTGTGATTATCATGTCCGCCAGGCACACCACTTGCACATTCAGGGAGTGGAAATGTTTCCGGTTCCTGTAGATGTGCTCCATGGCCTGTGGTGCAACAAGGCCAACATGGGTGCAATCAATTGCACCAACAACCTGGGGGATGCGTCCGAGTGCATAGAAAGCACCCTTCACCGCAGGCAAATCACGGGCCCTGGGGAATCGGATGTACCGGTTCCTGTACAGCATCAGAGCTGACAGGACATCCCGTAGCACCTTGCTGAACATGGGCTGCGACATCCCACCTCCACTGCCCACCGTGTGTTGGAATGAACCGGTAGCGAAGAAATGCAGTGCAGCCATCATCTTGGCCGTGGGGGTGAATGCAGTAGGATACACCCTGCGAGGACGAAGGTGGGGTTCCAACATGGCACATAGGCGATGCAGGGTGGGCCGGTCCAGACGGAACTTCCTTATGACCTCCACATCCTCCATGTCTGACAGCAATTGGTAGGGGCGATGTATGTTAGGTCTCCTCCTAGGACAGATGGAAGTGGACACATGTCAATGCAACACACAACATGGCATTTACACATACACAAAACAAAGATCACTGACAAAGCAATAGTATCAACGAACAGCTGACAAGTAGGGACAGCACAGCAACATTACTCTTACACAGGTCCCCTTACCAATAGCAAGGACCACTGACACATACCATTGCTATGAGCATGCACATGGGGATTAAGGCCATATTAGCTTGATAGGCATGATGATGGTTTCAGACTGCATGGATCACTGACAGAATATCGATAACAAGAATATCGACCTACAACAATATCGAAGTAAAAATATCGAATGCCAAAATATCGACTCCCTATCTACAAACAGGTAAGTACAAAAATATTGACTCCAAAATATAGTTGTAAAAAATATAGTCAGTCAAAATATCGAATTTTTTAAATGTATGAAAAGTAATGTAAAATTAATGAAATAATATATATAATTAACTAAAACATACTTAAAAATACTTAAATAACTTTAAAATTAATAAATAATTAATGTAACTTAAAAAAAATAAACATACATTTTAATTTTTTAATACATAAATATATTAACGTAATATTTATAAAAAATATTCAATATTTTTAGCGTAGGATAGCGGGACGGTAAAATTTACTATTACCACTTCAGTCAGTGCAACAGTAGGGAAAGCGTTGGATAGCGGGAGGGTAAAAATTACTATTCCCACTCCAGACAGTGCAACAGTAGGGAAAGCATTGGATAGCGTAGGAGTAAAAATTACTATTCCCACTCCAGAGAGTGCAACAGTAGGGAAAGCGTTGGATAGCGTAGGGGTAAAAATTACTATTCCCACTCCAGTGAGTGCAACAGTAGGGAAAGCGTTGGATAGCGTAGGGGTAATAATTACTATTCCAACTCCAGAGAGTGCAACAGTAGGGAAAGAGTTGGATAGCGTAGGGGTAAAAATTACTATTCCCACTCCAGTGAGTGCAACAGTAGGGAAAGCGTTGGATAGCGTAGGGGTAATAATTACTATTCCCACTCCAGAGAGTGCAACCGTAGGGAAAGTAATATTTTAATATTTTACTAAAAAATAATTAATTATCAATACTAATAAATATTATTAATAACACTAATTACCAATTAATGAATTAAAAAAAAAATTACCAATTATCAAAATGTAATTACCAATTAATAATTAATTAACAATGAAGTAATTATCAATACCAATTAATATTTATTAATATGTACTTAATTTCAATTAAATTACTTCCCACCCTATTCCCCTATAAACCCACATCCTGCTACAACTATTTAATTAATAGAATTAACATAATTACCATTTAATCAATTAAAAAAATTACCAATTAATAAAATGTAATTACCAATTAATAATTAATTAACAATAAATTAATTATCAATACCAATTAATATTTATTAATATGTACTTAATTTTAATTAAATTACTTCCCACCCTATTCCCCTATAAACCCACATCCCGCTACAACTATTTAATTAATTGAATTAACATAATTACCATTTAATCAATTAAAAAAATTCCAATTAATAAAATTTAATTACCAATTAATAATTAATTAACAATAAATTAATTATCAATACCAATTACTATTTATTAATATGTACTTAATTTTAATTACATTACTTCCCACCCTATTCCCCTATAAACCCACTACCCGCTACGGAATTAAATTACGCAAAAATTAAATAACATAAAATTCATTGCTTTTAAAAAATTAAACATACATTACAACAACTAATATACACTTTTAACACATATACTAACATACAATACACTTAGAAAAAATTCGATATTATTAAAAATTCGATATTTTTTAATGCCTATATTATGTACTTCGATATTCTAACTATCGATATTACTTACCTTAATTTCGATATTTTTAACGACTATATTATGTCCATTCGATATTATGTCCATTCTATATTTTAGACTCGATATTGTGTCCATTCGATATTTTTGTTTCGATATTATGTCTGTTTACCAGACTGCATATGTGGGTAGCGGCAACACCACGGCAATATACCTAGCTGCTGTACCTGACACCGCTTCCGAGGCTGGGTGAGTATGGCACACACCAACAACACAACTTACACAGGCTGAGCGGTACACCAATCGCAGCAGCTTGGACACGCAGAAACAGCCCCAAGGGGGCTATATCAGTGTGGGAGGGTGACAGGCTTTACCACAGCTACCAGGGACTGCTGACTGCCACCCCTCAACAACACCTGCTGCAGCTGCCAGCTGTCCACCTTAATGTCGATGACTCTGATGATATGTCCAGGTCCACTCACCGGCGAGGAGCTGCAGTTCCTGGCTTCCGAGCTCCACGCACACTGCCCAAGGCGAATACCGGCAAAAGTCATGTGTGTGTAAGACAACTACAGTGTGTGTGGGAGTGCATGTGGGGGACAGACATGTCGTTCATCCGCAGCACTATGAGTCTGAGCCTGTGGGGTTCCAACATGCACCGCTTACCATGCTAACAACAGGTGGAAGGGGCATGTAGGCTCTCTGGTGTTTCCCCATGCATGTCCCTCCCGAGTGGTGGTACATGGCATTTTCATGTCAGACACCCAGTGACGCAGACACTTTGCAATGCATGATTCTGGGCAGCTATTGCTTGTGTGAATGGCTGGCTGGCTCCCTGCTGGCCTTCTCAGTCTCGGCAGACCTGGGCTGCACATTGACCGCCCAATCCTAGAAGGAAACTACACTGACTGTACAGTGGGTTACATGTGTCATTATCTCACAACTGTCAGGGAATGCGCTAACTCAGCCCTGTCAATTGAATACTCCAGGCCTTGTGATAGGGATGTGTGTGAGAGATGGTGGCACTGAATGTGACCTCCATTGCGGGGTGAGCCATTCACAGGGCGAGTACGTTGAGGGCTGCGCAGTGTTGGACACAGTGGGTCCACCCACAAAGATGTGTAGCCTTGTGAGCTATGTGTCGGTCTACATGACAATGGACAGTAGATGTGGGCAGACTACACATTGCTCAAAGTGCTGGCATCCTGAATAGAATGGGATGGGCAGGTACTGTGTACACACTCCCACCAGCATGCATTTACGTGTGGTGTACACATGCTGTTATGCCATGTCCCATACCGTCTTGGCTCTGTTACACGTCTCTGATCATTTAGGATGGGTCAGCATCATGCCACTGTTATTGGTGGATGTGGGTGATGCTGAGAAGAGTATGTGTGATATTCAAACCCTCATGTGTACCATCCCTGCAGTTGGAAGTCCACCAGCCCATGGCCTTGTGATGAGCCATTGCATCCAAGTTGATGCTTCTGTGTATGTGTAACCGACAGTGCAGCCAATCCCGCGAAGAGGGTGACGTCACCTGCCAGATGTGTGACCATGTTGCGGTGACTAATCGGGGGATGCTCCCTCGTATTGTCAGGTTGGCACGGCGCTGCATTTCACCACTAATGGTCTGCAATTGACAGTCACACAGCCTGTGGCGGATGCACGTTTGTAGGGGCATCAGCTGCAGGCAGGTGTACAGTACTGTGGGAGTGTGTCTTTTGCTGCGAGAGGCAGCATGTGTCCACAGCCTACCCATGTTCTGGGTAATGTGATGTTAGTTGTGTGATGCAGTGGGTTGTGAGTGTACTCTGTGCTGGGTGCATCTTACATGCATATGCGATTCCTGAGGGTCAAGATGTAATTTGGGCACTCTGCATAGTCAATGCGTTCAGAGTCGTAGGCCTCAGGGACAGCCTGTAGTCAGCTGGTGTGGCACTTCACATGTATGTTTGTGCACTGTGCATACTCTGATTTCGTCCTAAACACATGTGTGCGATGACTCACCTCATATTCCTGATACTTACACATGCGGCACACTGTGCAACAGTAGTTGTGCTCGTGCGATGGACAGTTGTCTGGCATGGGCTCATAACCATTGTGTACTGTCATGTTGCAGTCAGTGTGTGTGGTGACACATTCTGCTCCATGCAGGTATGTCCTTGGCCTAATTATGTAGTGGTCATCCTTAACACCATCAGGAGAGTGGGTGTGTACACAGCGATGAGTGGCTATGGCCGCAGGGTGACAGTCCGGGTGTTGTTCCATGTGCACAACACATGTGTCACTTATTGGCGGGTTCATTACCTGTACGCCAGCCATTACGTGTTGATTGTGGTTGCTGTATACATTTGCACAGGTATCATGCAACATGTGCACTTGGGAATGTTCTGTGCTGGCTCCCTTGCACATGTCTGTGGATTTGATGCCAAATGAGTGAGGCCACCTCGCTCTCCCTCATGTGTCATCTACCATGTGTGCTGAGGGACAGGGGACGGTCAACAGTGGTGAGGCATCGGATGGTGCAGCTGCACAGGAGCTGGGTGAGACTAATGTGACCGGCGCATCGGAGGGGCAGACGTGTGCTGGATGACTCACAGGCCCATACGACAATTGCTGCGTCATCTGAGTACAGAGGTCATGTATCCATGTTTGCTGGCACAGGGGACGTGCACTCTAGCTCCTCTGCAGCCATGCGGAGGCCAATGCCCGCCCTCCCAACTACTTCCACTGGTGCAACACGTGTCGGCACAAGGATGACGGATAGAGTGTCTTTCACACCAGGCACAGCTGCCCCTGCGACCCCTGCTGCACTCAGTGCCGGGTCTGTTGAGCATGTGCGGCATCTGTGCATGGGTCAGACAGCTCTCCTCAATGACTTCATTGCCCATGCCAACACCTTTCCGCAGTTGACAGAGTTCATGGAGGGCCTACATTAATGTGTGGGTGGGCTACACCAGTATGTCCAATAGTTGTCCCCCCAGTCAAGGTGGTCCTTGAACTGGGCCACTGTCAGGCTGACATACCTGACCTTCCCCACCCCCGGAAAGTGGCGCATCTGACAACAGCAGGGCACGAGTCCTGACAGAAGAGGTGGTGGCACGCAGACGTCATGACAGGTAGTGACGTCACGGAAGATGGCTTGCACCATCAGACTCATTGCCTCCCCTCGCTCACCCCACTGATGCGATTGCATCATGGGAGCACGCGCGTGTGCAGCAGCTCCAATCTCTCCCCAGAGAGGCCAAATAGTGTATGTGTGGCTCCATTCACTCCAGTCATCGAGCTCACGGTAAAATAGGTGGGGGGACGCCGTACAGCCGCATGGTACCCCGACTCGTGCCCTGGACAACAGTGACGAAGCATGGCTGTCTCCGGAGTCCGGATACACCACATGCAACACACAGTATCTGTAGCTGCCCTAGCGGGCCATGCCGCAAACACCATCCCAGACGACATGTCGACACACCCCGGCGCGCAATGTCATAGCATCCGCTGCCATTGGCAAGGGACCCATGGTGTGTGATATGGGCCTCCTGGTGAAGAGCCTCCGAGCCATCCACCGCCAATGGGTGTCATGCAACTCACACACTTCGCTAAAACATTAGGTAGCTTTGCCTGCACACCAGGGCTCGAGTCCGGGTACCATGCGGGTGTACAGCGTCCCACCACTTATTTTGCCGTGAGCTCGGTGACTGGGGCAAATGGAGCCACACATTCACTCTTTAGCCTCTCTGGGGTGAGAATGGAGCTGCTGCTCACGCGTGTGCTCCTATGATGCAATCGCATCAGTGGGGTGAGCGAGGGGAGGCAATGGGTCTGATGGTGCAAGCCATCTTCCGTGACGTCACTACCTGTCATGACGTATGCGTCCCCCCACGTCTTGTTCGGGACTTGTGCCCTGCTGCACACTGAGAATGTATTGCCTGCGAGATGTGACCAGGAGCAGGGTGTCATGACTTCCCACCCACCAAGCTCCACTGCCATCCCATGCCCTGGGTAGCCTGTGCAGGTGGACGATGAAGGGGGACACCTGAAGGCCAGGGGTGTAAATGTCTCGGCACGGGCCTGGCTGACGCACAGCAGTATCCAGCATGTCCCCAGAGGGAGGGCCAACGTCCACACCTGATGCAGCATAGGTTGTGTGCCCACCTGTTGTGCACACACTAGTCCACATTCATCCCCAGACAGCTGGTCTTTCCACATACCCTGAACAGTGGTAATCTACCCCGCCGGGTTCGTCCCCACACAGTCTGTATCGACACTGCATGTGTGCACCCACCCGTGCCACAGACCCACCTGTGCCAAGGAGCCCTCCCGCTTCACATGCCACATGTGTGTATTCCACAGTTGTGCTTCTCTCTCAGGGGCGGACATCCAACTGTCCCGTAGCATACAGACTGCACCCAGTTGGACTGGCATCCTGTTTGTATGTTAGGCACCCTCACACAACTACCTGTGCCACAGTGGTGGCTGTGCTGGCTATCGTGATTGCCATGGCAGTGTTGCTGTCCATGGCAGGGTACACTCACACACAATGCATACGTAGCTTTTCGTATCAGTACTCTGCACATCGGACTGGCCACTGTACCTGGTGTTGTACATTGTTGCCGCCTGTCTATGTATTCTGTGACTGTATGCTGTTGTTCCTGTAGTGGGTTGTGTCTGTGCAGTTGCTGTTTGCAGTTGTTACTGTGTGTGCATAGTTAAGTGAGGCACATGCCGTGAATGGTACCTCAACAATTGCAATGTCTGGTCTCACATTCCTATGTGTATGATACGTGGCTGGGACTTCACTTCTTTCAGACTCTGCTACTTGTGTGTGTGATGAAGACGTGTGTCTGTAACACGGATTGTCTGCATGTATTTGGTGGTATTTGGGTGTTAATGTGTACGTGTCATGTTTGCGTGCATGCAAAGCACAGGGTGTGTGTCTTGCCACAGGATGACAGGTAGCATGTGCAGAGTGTGCGGGTATGTGTGAGCTTACTTTCTGGCTGGCCAGCAGTGTATGTGTATCTTGTGATGATCATCGAGCCAGGGCACATGGCTTACTTTCAATGTGTGCATTTGGGAGGTGTAGGTGTGTGTGGTGTGACTTTGGGGTAGTGTTGGTGTGTGTGTGTGCGCTCTGGCAATGTCGACTACACACATGTGTTACCCAGGGGCATGGTCAGTGTTTGTATCCTTGTTCGGGTCTGTTAATGTGAGCACATGTGTGTATTGTCTGTTGCACAGTGTGTGGGTGTGTCCTTGCAGTTCAGGATGACTCCTACTTGATATGTACTGGCCATTGTGGGTCTGCAGGGTGTGTGAATGTGAAGATTGTGCCTTGTTCAATTGAGCATGTATGTACATTTCGGCGGTTCGTACTCACTGTGCAGCCCTGCCCACCCACACTGATATCGTGTGTGTTTTGTCATGCATTGATGTGGCGTGCAACTTGCGTGGCTCCTATATTTGCTTGTTGAGTGTGATGTCAGACTGTGAAGGTGATTGTACACATATGTAGGACTGTGCTTTGTAGTGACCAGGCCGTCAGTGTTGATGTGATGATCTGTTGGGCCACGTCATACTCTGACATGCCAAGGCCCACAACCTGTGGTATTTTACTGGGTCCACAGTGGCAGCAACTCATGTGCATTGACATCCAATGTAACTTGACTACATGGTAATCTCACGAGTCCCGTGTACTTCACACACTCTCATCCTCTCTCATTCGTACTTGTCTACGATCAATAATTCTCCAGAGTCAGATATTAGCTTTAAGGCATGTATTTGAGCTTACTTCCTCTGTGATGCAGGATGTGGACACTACTGGCAGCGTAATGCATGTGGAGGATATACTTAGCATGATTACACATACAAAAGGGGGTACAGGTAGATGTGATAAGTCGTTAATTGTGGAAATAAGGCTTCAGAGTTAAGAATGTCCTGCCCTTGCTATGCTACAGTACATTAGCTCATTACTGAGGTGCCCTAGGCTGTGACACAGACAGTATTGGTTTACCCTACCAGACAGCTTGACATCATGAGCACAGTACATCTAAGTCCCATGGTAGAGGTTTACGACAATAGTGACTCCGACACACCTGCGTCAGAGGTGACATCAGAGCATGAGCCTACATGCATGCAGCATAGTCTCACATGTTGTTGCGATATGGTGGCTACTGTACATGACTCAATGCCCGGGGACATGTTGTAGGGTGTTGCATTTGTTGTCCATGCAAATGTCCTTGCACGGAAGTTCAGTAGAAGGTGAGATGACAGTTCTCAAGTTATTCAGCAGACAGATAAGCGTGCACTTACAGGAGCATGTGTTCAGGTGCGCGGCATGCATATTGTAGCACTGTGGTTCGTGCAATGTAGGCCATGTGGTCACTGTACACAGGTCCCATTCCTCAGCCTCCCCGTGTTCATGCAGGGACACGGGATATGGTGATGGACAGGGTGCATGTCCCGGTAATGTCAGGTGTCATGACGGTGGAGTTGATGGTAAGGTGTTTGTTTCCGTGTGCATGGTATAGTTGTTGCACAGCTGACTGGCCACTGCGTGCGGACGGCAAGCATGGGTACAGTGTTGCACATGAATGTTCAATTGTGGGTATTGATTTGGGGACCCATGAATTGACAGGTTGTCTGGTTTGCGATACCTTCTTGCAGGGCATCCCTCGCATTGGTGGTATTTGTGGTTGACATCCAATGAAGCGGATGGTGGGTTGCAACGTGTTCCTCGTAGGTTGTCCCTTGTAGAATCCTGATGGGACATGTCGTGTGACATTCGATGAAACTGTAATCCAGCATACGTTGTGCGGAGGCACACTGGTCCCATTGCAGTGTGTGTCCTATTGCAGCCACAAACGCCATGCCCCCATACACTGAACAGTTCCTGTCATGGGCATCCAGGGGTGAGAACAGGTGTACCAGGTCCCCAATTGGACATGCCGGGTTGGAGAGACATAAATCCACAGGCCAGTGGTACGGGCACCTCCGACAGTAGAAAATGGGGATGACGCAGCTGAACATTTCAATGCGGTAAGTTACTCGATAACTTACATTCAGCATAGCCAGATTTGCACAGCCCACTGTCTGTATCAAGCTATTGCTGTACAGCTGCATCTGTCTGGTGTAGGTGTATAGTACTGGTGCACCGTCCATTTTGCTGCAGGGTGCTGTGATGGCGTGCTCCGGCTGCCTGGGCTGTCTGCTGAGTGCAACCTCCGACGGTGCTGGGTGTTCTTGTATGGATGTTAGGCGGCAGGACTTTGTGTATGGCTTGGGAGGCGGCCACAGGCCCTCATCCCACATGCTCCTATGAATGGTCAAGGCCAGTGGTGTCTGACTCCTTCCTGATTACTTGCATTTGAGCGACAAGGAGCAGTGGTATAATTGTATTTTGTGGTTTTATCTTTCTTTCATGTTCACCGTTATCTGCCAGTGGATGGTTGACTCAGCATGGCTATGTTTGGGTTGTGGTTGTTCCAATGGCTCCGTTCTCCTGCAGGATATGTTGCAATGTGATTTGGGTGTGGGAATGGAAGGACATTCACTGCTATCTGCTCTCCCGTGTGTGGGTGGGTCACTTCTTTCCCGCTGTACATCGGGACTTGTGTGTGGGCGTCGTGATTGTGAACACCTGTTCTCAGCCAGCAGGGTTTCTCTGTTTTGGACATTGCATGGCTTGTTATTGCGTGCAGGATGGTATAGGTATTGTTTGTTGTGACTGGCGTGCCTTTTGCGGTCAATGTCCATTGTTTGTGCTGTTCTGTAGCAGCTTCCCTGTGCTTCTCCATGCTTTGCACACAGGTGTGTGTCCTCTTCCGATGTCACTTTGCTCCCCTGTTCGGCACACTTGTGTGACTACGTTTTGGCAACTGTGAGTTGTCAGTTGTGGGCATGATTGACGCAGGGGGACCACGTGACATGTGCCTTCAGGGTGGGGCTGGTGTGTGTGGTGTGTTGTTGTGACCCTGCGGTGTTTGTGTGCAGCCCATGCGTGGCACTGTCGTTGGCCTCTGCGTTGTGCACATGTGCGTCATCGCCGGGGCGCTGCGGTGCCGTGCCGGGTACGTCACCTCCTGGTCCGGGGTATTGGGTGCCCAGGATGTTGCGGATTGATTATATTTTACAGGTGGGATATGTGTGGGTACAGTGTTGGATGTGTCCTGTCCCCACAGGGGTGTCTAGGGGGCCCATGTACAGTTTTTCCGCCCTTGCATTGTGTGCGGTATTTGCATGCCCTTGTTGTGTGTCTGCCTACCTGCGTCATCGTTGCGCGTTCACTCCTAGGTGCTGCATCAGGTTCAGCATTGGGATGGCCTGGAGTGCAGGATTCATGTCGGAGTAGGCCGGGTTGGTGTTTCTGTGGTCGACAATGTGGTTTCCGCCTCCTGTTCTCGTGCGGTGTCTCTTTGCCGGTGAGGCTGTTTGGTTGTGTCATCGTAATTTGTACGCCGGGCGGTACGTCATTTCGTCGGACGGTGTGCCTCCGTTGGCTGGCGCCGCTACGTAAACGGGCGCATTTTGATGGCGGGCGGCGTCGCAGGCTTGCGGGCGGTATTTGCCTGACTTTTCACATCCTAATTTGGCGGGAGGGCGGGCAGTTGCTGGCGGATGGTAACTAGCGGTTTTTACCTCCGACGGCATGGCGGTAGTGTTTCCGCCCGCCATCGTAATGACCCCCTCAATACATAAAAAGATAGGCAGTTACAAAGATGCTACTCATAAAATTCCTTTGTGAACTGCAAAAAATCGTAGTCTAACACAAAACTGTAAGTTTGCCTTTGTGAATGAGGACCAGAATCGTGTATAACTTCATGACGTAACTAGAACGTCACTTTAACATTTGTTCTAGTTAGATTATTACAAGTTTTTGTTAATATAATATAAGGTCTTTTTACCATATCTAAACTTAACATTTCCTTAACAGTTGTGTTTTTCAGTGAATCTCTGTTGCTTTATGTAGGTCAAGTTCTTATTTCCATACCTAACTATAACATCACTTTACATTTTGTTTTCCAGTGTTTTATTTTTACATAGACTAAGGGCTTATATAGACACCTAACTATACAGTTGCTTTAATCTTTGATTTTTCAATGAATTCTATAGTTTTTTGATCCTATTTTAATTTTTGTATATGGTTAACCATTGCAGTGTGGGTAATGAATTGCTGCACAACATAGGTCTGTAAGTATTGAGCTTAGAGAACGGGGACAGGCCTCAAGTCTCCAACTGTGTCAAATATTTTACAGGCAATCAACCCTTCCCTTTTTCAAAGTGTCACTAGTTGTGTTAAGAGGTCGTTTTATACAAGTCTTTTCTATTTTTTTTCCTTTTTGTTTTTTTATTCTTGTTAGGAACTAGCAATTAGGCACACTTCTTAGCTAAGCTATTTTTTTCATCTCATTGTACCTTTTTTTATTGTTTCTGCAATATTCCACCATAAATGTATGTGTTAACATATTTAAAATGTTGGCCTTTTTTAAATGTTTCCTTTAGTAACAGTGTTGTAAATCTCCTTGTGTTGATCCTTCATTTGTAGTTGTAGAGCTATGACGAAAGCTCTTTTGTCTTTCTCCCCTGAGGAGACAACTTTTGCATATAGTGTAGTAGGCTGAACAGTCTGGTATAAAAAGGTAATTCTACTGATTGCCTTAGAACCTCAGGTGGTGCACTTTCCTCTTCTTCATCACCTTCTTCCCCTTTCCCTTAGCCTGGGCATTGTGTTTTGGGTGATGGGACTGGAGATACTTCCACAATCCGGATGTACCTATGGAGTATTAAACTGAATGTCCTTGATGCAGCACCTGGCTGCACACGGTAAAAGTGGCAGAGCAAGCATATATATTTTTTGCCTTGATGTAAGAGAAACAAACATCAACATGATCGGTTCCTTCTCAGGCCTATTGCATGGTGGTGCTGTGGATTCTGATGACAATTACATGATCATCCTTCAATGGTGTTGTTGAGATAGGTGCAGTGCTTGCACTCATTGGTGGCTGGTTCCCCTCAGTTTCTCTTGATTCCATGATGCATTTGGATTAAAAACAATTCCAGCTGTCTCTGTCAAAGAACAACTGCAAATGGTATTCAGGAAGTTTTTGCCTTTTTGGTTATATAGGCTGTGGGCTTGTTTTAACTGCTAATCCCTTTCTGGCCAATGAAATGCCTGCTCTCATTTTATAATTTTTTTGATGTGCCATAGGTCCCGTGGTATTCTGCATGACCCATAGAGTCATTGACAAGAGTGCCACCAG
Organism: Calotriton arnoldi; assembly: GCA_963921515.1. Lineage (NCBI taxonomy): Eukaryota > Metazoa > Chordata > Amphibia > Caudata > Salamandridae > Calotriton > Calotriton arnoldi. The sequence goes on from CAWUFW010017068.1 coordinate 188,456, forward strand.
AATTGCTTGTAGGTTTTACTTCCTGTTCCATGTCTGGTAGGAGTATCACAGGACCCAAAAGCTTTTTAAGTTGAGTGTACTATGAGGGAGGACTTTTAGTTAAGCTCTAAGCCTAGGGTTTCCTTGCAGGAACAAATAAGCCAGATGTCTTATAGTTTTTAGTAACATGTCTACATTCTTAGGTGTTGCAGTACCACAGTACCTAAAAAAGGTACAACACTACCTGACACTCACAGTAAATGTACATCTGATTGGTAGAAATTACTTCATAATTACTACTTCGAGGAAGTTATCATCCCTTCATTCTCAATGGGGACTTGCACTTGAGGGGTATGAACATTCTGCGCTCTGCCCTGCAATATTTTTCAGTGTTTCCCATTTTGTGGGGAAATATAACACAATTAAAAACATCATGGCTTCTGGAGGAGAAGAGAGAGTAACCCACAAGGACCAAGCCAGAGTCACTCGTTTGCCAATTTTTTACAATACCGGCTGGCGAAAAGACAGTTGCAGTAAAAAGATGTCAATCCTCTGTATACCCACATTGGCATCTACCGCACCAAGTGCTGCAAAATTATATCCATTGTGGACCAAGGTTTTGGAGCTCATGACAACCTGGTATCTGCTTACCAACCGGATTGCAGGATTATTTTTTTCTATTCGAGTTCAGATGTCCTGCTTTGTTTATTTATTTATTTATTATTTTTAGTTGATTAACTAAAAAAATTAAAACTCTAGAAAACATAAAAGTACTTCAAAATAACTAAACTAGGTTCTTAGAATTACCTTTCTTATTTAACAATAGAAAGAAGTTGTTTGTCATGTCTTTGAGTTAATGTTAAATATTAATGGGCAATTTGTAAAATGCATGGGTGAAATGTACACAGCGGGGTTTGGCCACAGGACCTAACCTCTGACCAGGCCCGGCACCCATCCCTACTGTGGAAGCCCAACCCCTTCACTGCATATGACTTTAGGCTGTGTACAGCGGGGGTGGGTGCAGGGCCTGGGCTCAACCCTCCATCATGCACCCAACTGCCCATCAAGTGCTGAACACCATGCACAGCTGGCGGTTTGGCAAAGCCATGCACCCAGGTTTGGCCGGAAGACCCTGCCTCCAGCAAGTGGCCGATCCCCACTGCACATGGCCTTTGATGGCGTACAGTGGAGGGTTGGCTGTAGGACCTAACTGGAGGCTCTGAGTTCTAAAGTGGCTGGTGCAAACCTAATCAGATCATTCAATATAACGAGACAAGTCCCGATGTCGAGGTACTGAAATGCTGATGAGAGAAAAAGCTCCCTTGGGCAATCAGAAGGCTCTATTTTTTCTTCTGGACCAACCATCCAGACATACCTAACTTTTTAAACCCCTTCATGCATAACTGAGCACCTCTTTAAATGCAAATTTCTCAAAAACGGCTGAACAAATTTACATCAAATTACACAAAGCACTCTTTTGGAGTAATGTTCTAACTTTTTGCCAAATTTAATGTCATTTCATTTAGCTGTCATTACTGTATCGGAGAGCAAATTTTCCTGGAACATTTATAGGAATTAAGGTAGGAAATCAATGTTTGCCCCTCCCCTTTTTTTGGCACTCACTTGACAGAGTGGTAAGAAACTTTCCATGAAGGAGTTGAAGTGGTTGAAGTTCTTTCTGGAAAATGTTGTAAAAATTCACCTAACGGCACTAGATTAAACTTAGCAAAACAAAACGTGCTCTTCCTATGGACGCTGATCCTGACCTAACTGTCCTAGTCTTCACAGATTTCACAGATCCCAGCGCCTTGAGACCCTTACAGGTTAGTAGTCATGCTTTACAAGACATTGACTGAGTTATTGATTGACAATTTCAAATATATATATTATCTTAGGATGGTAAAAGCAAGGGGTTAGACAAGATAAAAGAAGGGCATTTTAAGTGTCCCCTGAACATCAAAACAGAAGGTATGGTCCAATGACTAATGTATTAATTGCACAATTTTCCCTGGAGGATGGATATTCTTCTTTATTTGCTTAAATAAGATCACCACCTTCCTGTTTGTGTGGCTTTGTGTTTTTATCTGCCATAGATGTTAAATACAGGTACAATTTATGTATTTATGTATATATTTTCATTAGATTTTGATGTGATGAATTCAAGGCATAGTGATACAAAGGGTAGAAATGCACCTATCATGGGATAAAGGTAGAACTTTACTCAGAATCATCACATTTTGTGGTTGATGTAATTTGTTTAAAGAGTTGAGTGGTTTTTGAGAAATTGTTGGTTGGGCGTCAGCTAGTTATTTTCACTTAAATCTGGATGGTTCAATCACAAATTATTAATTGTTTCAAGTCTTGGATTCCAGTGGAAGATAAGAATAGGGCATATTCTTTGGCCATGGCCCAGGCTCTGCATTGGGCAGAGCATACATTCATATTTCCAGTCACGAACAGCAGATTATAGGTGTAAAGACTGGCATCTAGGTCCAGCTCCAGCATCCAGCATAAATAGCAGCCTCTGAAAGAGATTCTTGCCTTTTAGCCACACCTAATAGTGCCTCCCCATTAGTTTGAGAACACAGCATCCTGAGACTCTGCTTAGTAGGCACTATATCAGGAGTCACAACATCATAGAAAGGTTGTTAATACATTTATATAAGAAGTCACAATACCAAATGCATCATTATATAGTAGCTAAACATGCTTCTTCCGCAAGTAAACATTCTTTTGATTTATTGGATCTTACACTTTTGTGGACTCAATGTAGTGAATCATGATATTGTGAATCATTAATGACATGGAATCTGTCCAACACTTAGTGGCCCCACATTTGCGACCACAAAAAAGCTTACTTTAATCTACAAAATGCAAATTGTGATCCAGTAACTTGTTACCAAATTGCACTCTGTATTTGCAAATCAGTATTTGGAAGGGGCATGTTTTGGAAGCCGAATCGCTGTTGTATGTATTAATGTTTTGTGACCAAATTCCAATACGTAAATCTTTACCTCCATTTCTAAAGTGGTGGCAACCCTTTCCACGTTCAAAATGTTTTAAAAAAATGTTTTTGAAGAACAAGCAATGGTCTCACGGATCATTGCCTAATTTAAAATCATTAAACTGAAAAGTCCTCTGCTGACTCAAGCAGGCCACCATGCCTGTGATGGTGGCAATTATTAATGGGTCGCAAATACCTAATAAATATGTATGGGGTAGGTCTATTTGTGACCTGCAAGAAATCACTATTTGGTAATGTATAGTTTCATATATTAGGAATACTGATTTTCTGATTGTGATTCAGTATTCCCAATGTCTGTACATCTAGCCCTAAGTCCCTGCGCTTACAAACCTGTTGTGCATGGACTTCGTTTTTTTGTACAGGGTGTTGGAGGGAATAGACTTGCTTTAACTAATGTAAATCTTCAGATAAATGCACTAATATCATCAAAAACGTAATACTTCAATATGTTTGTAAATGCTTATGTTGAGTAATCACAAGCATCTGGACTCCATACATATTTTTTTACCACGTGTGCTACTGCAGCCTTTTTATGACTCAAGAGTGGCCTCCATGAAATAACCCTGTCTGTAACAGGGTCACTACTTCATCAATATGCAAGTTGCCAGAAAGCTAGGGAGGTGCAGATCCATAGATCTGATTTGATTTTGTTTGATCTACTAAAAGTGCTATCAGCTAAACTGTCTTTAAAAACAGGTAAAACAGGAAAAGTGAAGAAGAAAGCAAAAAGGAAAGAGTAAAGTGTAAAGAACAAAAAAATCGAAGACATTTCAAACTCTTGTTTTAGAGAGAAGCAAGGAAAGGGTAAAAGGAGACAGAAACACAAAAGTGAAAAAACACAGTACATTGAGAAGTGTTCATTTCAAACTTTCGCACGGATCTTGATTTTGTTTTTTATGCAAATAGACACTGTTTTGGCTCTGAGTACTTTCATCTTGCATTTTTTCTGTTCTGTCCCCCAATTTGCCAAAGTTCTGCCCCATGACTCTCAATGTTGCCTTGGATAGATCACTGAGAAGGTAGATTAGAATATCATTGTCAGACTGCTTTCTGGTTGCAGTGTACATGACCCTATTTCCTCAGATTCATAGAGATAGCTGATTATATTCTTAGCTTCTGTAGCCCTATTTATTTTAAATCTTTGTTCTCAGAGAAGAAAGTTGGTTTTGCACATGTTTTCTACCGTTTAATGCTGCACTTCTATTTGTTTGTCTTGCCTACCAGAGAGTAAGATCACACAGAGCATTGCTTATTAGAGTCATTTATATTGTGGTCTTTTTTACTGTCATGGCATGCAAGGAGTCAAAGCCTTGCAGAGCGTTACACAGCCCTTGCAGGCGAAGACCAGTGTTTTAAAGTCACAAGCTCATTGGTTCCAGGCAACAGAATTGAACATTAATGCAACACAAGATTGATGAGCATAGAAAGTCCACTTTATGTTATTGTTAATACATTTCTGTTTATATTTTGAGCATACAACAACTATATTTTCAATTCTCACTCAAAAGCCAAGTCCAAATGATACAGCACATTTTCTGGTGTACAGCAAAGATAAGAACTTGTAATAGCAGGAAAGACAACTGATTTCCGTCCATTTGTTTATCCCCTCAAATTTAGTGGATAGAAGTTGCAGCAGATATGTGCAGAGGTAGATTAGTAGGCATGTTACACTTCTGAGTCAATACATTTGATCATTGGCAGACAAATTGAAAGTTATATCTCACTGTACCTGTTGGCCAACTTTTCCATATCTAAGAATTCTTAAATTTTACTATCTCGTGTGAAGCCGGCCTGTTATATGATGTCCACTAATGTAAGTGGGCACCTTGCACCAGTCCAGACAACCCTTATGATGATTTAAGAGGTCTTAGACAACATTAGAAAACTCTCTAAGTGGTAGCTGTGGAGAGCAGCCTTCAGGCTTAGTCCAGAAGGAGTGTAAAGCAGCTTGTTTTACCAGAATGCAATCTTATAGTATAGATTAAGTGAAAAAGAACCACACAAGGTATTTATAAAAATATGTATTTATTATATAATACTCTCTAACACATTTAGATATATCCTACCCGAAGATAATCACAATGCACACAATACTTTGCAAAGAAGTAAATAGCACAGAAAACACAGTGGATCCCAGGGGGGGGCCAAACCATATACTAAGGAAGTGGTATAGGAACCACGACTCGGGTCAAAACAATGTCAAGAGGATGTAGAAGTGCTGTTGACCCAAGTAACCACCCAAGGTGAGTGACTAGGAACCTCACGGAGAGCGCGTGCAGTGTGGGAACATGACCGCGTGCTCCGTACAACTCTATGTGTAAGTCACGGTTGGATTTTTAAAGATTAAGGACCCTTCCCAGTGTACCCTGAAGAAACCCTGTGGAAGAAAGAAGGTTATAGAGCCACCCCACCCGTGGATACCCTAGTACCCACGTTACATACACCAGGGAAGCCAGGTGCATAGGTGTGAATTGGTGTCGGAAACCGCTGTAGAACCCAATGGAGGACTTTAGGAAAGTGCCGCTGTTGAAGAAGGAGAAAGTGGCCGGTGGAGCCTGAAGGTGGATTCTAGTTGAGAGGTACCTGCAAGCAGAGGGGACAGAGTCTATGTCACTCAGGAGTGACCAGGAGATCTGGATGCGAATGCCCACCAATGTCAGGAGTTGCAGGAGAGTTGACGAGGAACTTGACTCTGCAGCTGTGAGTACCAGGTGATGCTGAGGAAGACAAGGAGCTGTGCATGAGTTGTCCCACGTCGGATGTCGAGTGCTGAGGGTCAGGCACGAGCAACAACAAGCCTTGGCAAATGCAACCGTTGCAGAAGTCGAAGAAGGTGCAACGTTGGGACCAGCATGGTCCAGGGGACTCACCACAAGCAGGGGAGTCAGGGCAGGCCCCAAGCAATCCGGGGAGCCCACAAGAAACAAAGGTGACCCTCAAATGGACCCACAGGCCAGAGGCACTGGAGTCACGAGAGGACCTCAAGCAGCTCACCAAAAGATGCAGGCTACGATGCACAACGATGTGGTGTGGCCAAAAATTCTGGAAACTGGAGGTACTCGAGGCTGCGGCTACGTCGAGCCCGAAGATCTTCTTGGAAGGAAGCCAACAAGCCTTTGCAACTGCAAGTTGATGCGGTTTACAGGGGTTCGGTTATTGCAACCCCCACGAGGGATACTGGCCTCATACTTGGTGAGAGGGCAGGGCAGGCCTCGGGAGCTGTGGAGAATCACCACCTGTGTTGCCGAACATTTCAGAGTCCAGAGGAGCTCAGGATCAGGAGACCAGTCGACTTAGTTGCGGTGCCTGCATAAGCAGGGAAGTGACTCCTTCACTTCAAGGGAGATTCCTTTAGGTGTCTTTGATGTCCACAGGCCTTGGAATGTTCCTGTATGGTGCACAGGCACAGACAATGCAGCACCCTGGAAGGGTGACGAAGTCGAGCCCAAACAAAGTCCAGCGAAGTCCAGAGTGCCCAGACGGTCGAAGAAGAAGTGGTGTCTGATCTGAATCTTATCCCACAACGAATCTAGGGACCCACCCACAGGTAAGCCCTTAAGTATCCTAAGAAAAGGGTTGGAGCAATTCAGGGGACCCTCCCAGGGGAGGGTCTGGACAGGGGGGAGGTTACTCCTATGTCCTTTTTCCAGTTTTGCGTCAGTGCGCGAGCCAACGGCTTCCAGAGCTGGTTTGAACTGGTCTATGCATGGAGACATCAAATGTGCCCACATGCAGACTGAGTGGCGCTGGCAAGCGCACCCAGCCTGCCCCAATACACTAAATCCTGTCTGGGAGGTGGTCACACCTCCCTGCGACAGGATGCCTATTGTTCTGTCTTCCCCTGCTCGAGCTTGGCTCAGCAGCAGGAGGGCAGAATCGTGTCTCTAGTCTGCAGCAACCATTTTGTGCTGTCTGGGTCTAGAAGGCTGGTACCCGGGACACTGAGATCCTAACAGAGGGCTCTTCCATTGATACCAAACATGATAGGATGCGTTACAGCCATTTTCGAGATGGTCATCGCGTAATTACCCTTTGCCCCTATATATAGTATATGGCTGCTTCACTTACAACCCAGGAGAATGGACTCCTTCCGCTGTAGGGGTGACCTGCTCATGCAGGGCCCCCCTTGCACTTAGAACCAAGCACCCTGCCCTCAGGATTGATAAGGCCTGCTATAGGGGTAACTTATAGGTTTTATGTGCAGTGACCCTAGATATAGGAAACCTATATCTTTAGTAAGTGGTGCTAGCACCAGCTTACACAGGCTGCAAGGGCAGGCCTGTAGTTCCATGTTGAATGGTCTCCAATGGGTGGCATAATGCATGCTTCAGCCCATGGGGGACATCTGGGGTACCTATCCCCTGGGTACCTTAGTACCATATACTAGGGACTGATAAGGGTACCCCAGTAAACAATCTGGGATGTACCTAAGTACTGAACACAACAATTTAAGGGAGAAAGCAGATATACTGGGGTCCTGATTAGAAGGATCCCAGTCAGTCTAGTCAAGAACAGCTTAGCACCAGGCAACAAGTGAGGGTAACCATAAAAGCAGATCCTACTTTCGTAGATATATCCTAACATGATAAGTCCTCTAGACGTCCTCTAGAAGCCCACCTAGTGAGTGCAGAGAGTCATCTAGTCTTAGAGTAGAGTATCAGGTTAAAGTTTGGCCTTGAAATTCCCAGTGGAATATATGTATACTCTCTTGTCAACATGGACTCATTAACAGTGTGAATGTCATCCACAATATTTCACCAAATGATTTCATGTGAGGACAGCCACAAGGGAAATGCAATAGCATGTCCTTGTCTCAAGAATCCCTCTAGCGCTCATTTATCTTTGTGTAATTCTTTGCTTAAAATCATATTGGGGTGTAATGCCATATACACACATTCTTAAATTGGGAGTACATCTTGTGTGTGTTCCTGATGCCATTGAACATTCTACCCCAGATTTCAGCCAAATTGTGCCTCATGACTTTGAAATGTAAGCTTTGCCCATGATTAGGAGTTTGTAAAAAGATGAAATCAAGTGAGTAGGCATAGAAGATCTCTGTTCGAAGTAATGCATATCTATCATCTCTAGGAATTTTGTACAATACAATGTACTATTCAAAAGACTTTATACACTACCTATATTCCAACAACATCCCTGATTCATAGCTCTGAACCTTCACTGAACCATCTTATTATTAGTAATCAGTATTCTTTAAGAGAGGTATCTGTGGAGACAGAAATAGGATATTCAGCATCCCTCATGACTGATGCTTCGTAGAAATTGGGCCATCTCCCATTTTGTTTTGTCCTCATTTGTGCAATAATCTACCAGAAAGCAAACAATAGGGGCTCCGCACTTCCCTCTAAACGGTAACGTGGAGAAGCACAAATCCCCAGACTTCCTGTCCCTTGGAGTCCAGACGGAGAAGGACTGAGAAGGATTTGGGGGCTCCAGTCCTAAACCATGTACCTGGGAGTTATCGCAGAAATTGCTTAATCATTGGATAGTTTGGATCGGCCCTTGCACAATTAAATAACTTAATACACCCGTGAAAATAAACTAAACTGAAAAGTCCTGATCCCAAATATCCTAAAAATCAAGCTTCTTTATGCCCTCCCTGCTCTTATCAAACATTTGCAACCTTCGTATCGAGTCCAACCATTCCCTCTTTGAAGGGGGGTGTAAAGTTATCCACTTAATGTAGATCTCACGCCTTGCTAGTGGTATCAAAATAAACAACAGGTTTCTCTGCTTCCTATCCAACCTGACCCCTGACTCCTCCTCCTCGTTCATAACCCCAACAATACAAAAAGTCATGCTTACCTCCAGGTTTACGCCCAATACTGTTGTGATAACCAGACTTACATTGTGTCAAAACACCTGGAGGCTGGGGCAGCGGAAAAACATGTGAAGATCATCTGCTTCTTCCTCCCCACACTTAGGACAGCTCCTGACCACCTGCCTGTTCATCTTTGCCAGCTTTCTCGGTGACCAATAAGACCTATGTGTCGTAAACAGATGTTTTTTTCTGAGAGAGGCAGCACTAACAACATACCATAACATAAACATCGATACTTGCCTGAGATTCCGTATGTCTTCCTATGATAATTCTTCCCTCCAGAATCTGTGGGAAGGACAAACTCCTTTTCTCCGGCAAGCACAAACAGCCAATACCACTCTGATACCTCTTTCTTTTGTCCTGGACCCTTTAGGGTTTTTTTTCTCTAGGTCTCCATTTCCTGCCTGTCCTTTGGCAGTGATTTTTTCCAGCTAACCAGCTGATAAAACTTAAATCTGGAGATGTTCCCATTCGATAAAGATGATAGTTGTTCCCGATACACTAAGGTCTGCCCATTGAGTAACTGGTTCCATCTCGTTATCCCTTCTTCTGCTAACGGGACTGAAAGTTTGTGCTTTAGGCACTTAGGGGTTCCTGGAGAGGCCCATATTGGGGCATGACTGCTATAGTACGCATGCCCCATCTCCTCTTTTTAGGTTTTCAAAATGTGCCTCAATTTCAAAGTGATCCACAATACACCACTGTTTTTTCTCCCTTGGGTATATTATTTTACAGAATGAGTTTAAGCTTTGCTACCAGAATGTATCTCTGCTGATTTGACAACGCTATCGCACCTTACTTTCAGATCTCATAATAAAGATTCAAAGCAACTCTCCATTTCTTTCCCTAACTTGGACATTGTTTTACTCACATTTTTAGGTGCAAACCTGAGAACAAATATTGGTAGTGACTGAAAATCATTGAGCAACTTTGGGAGGAGATTGGTTTGAAAAACTGTGATCCTCCCAAGCGAGGGCTAGGATTGATTTTGTCACTTGCCATGGTTATCAGATAAATCTATGTAACCAAGGAAGCATTGTGAACAAGCACCATATGTTTTGATATTTGTCCAGTTTAAGTAACCTCAGATAAAACCAATTGGGAACCGTTAGTCCTCGGTAAATACCTTTGTTGAAATGCTAGTGTGTCAAGAAATTTCCATAATGCTGTAGTGCAAGAGTGAGGTATTTATACAGAAGTAAATGTCAAGCATATACAGTGTAAATCTATTAACACATCTTTGTCAGAAATACCAAAATATATAATTTTTTTAGTTGAGGATAATGTAAATCCTAGCACAGCACTCAAGAATCTACTTCTGAACAAAAAGCCACTAAGTTTAGCGGTCCCAAAACATATGCTGCCCTGTTGGTATTTGTAAATCTAGGACATTTCGATGAACATTTGGACTTTTTATATTCAACTGGACTGAGGTATAACAAAGCATTATTCAGTTGAGAAACATCATTTTTTTTACTGTAGCATCTGTTTATTTCAAAAGACAACACAACAATGGTAAATTCAAATTACAGCTTGTAGACCCTCAACGCTGATGCAAGGATTCAACTAATAATTACATCTGTTAATAATGGTGCAGATTCTACAGTGAATCAAAATCATAAAACGTCTTTGAGTGTGCAATGTTAAAGTCCATGGCTTTACTACTTAGTAAGACCAAGCCTCTTTTTCAGTGATTCTGGCATTTTGGGTGGAGGTGGATGAGGAAGCCTGAACTAGACCTTAACGAAATCATAAATGAACCACTGCAGTGCAGTCAGGGTGGCAATCATAATAATACGGGCAGTCAGACCCTTCCAGACACCTGTAGGTCCAAGTCTTTTTATGACTGCTACAGCAGTACTGCCCTTTACATTATTCAACATTGAAACCACTGAATCATCAGGATGGGACACAATGGCACAAAACACACCAGCAATATATCCGGCCAGGAATGTAACCACCAACTGTTCAGGTTTTGAGCACTCGCTTCTGGGTTTTGGCACTACATATTTGTACACAGCTTCCACAGTACACTCGAAGCAGGCAAAATTCATCATGGTGTATGGGCTCTGTCTCATCCAGAGGGGAACAACGCCTTTCTAGAAAGCCCAAAGCCCTTCCTCAGCATACATTTGTGGAACTTCTTCCAGTAGAGTGTTAGCATAGCAAGGTTGCGTTGGAATACAAACTTTAGCAGCTTCCATTGGAGCCAGGGTAATATCAGCAAAGAACTCTGCATGGGCAGATGCCGCCAAATACAAAGAGGTACGCCACAAGTATGTGTTTTCCTCTCCCAGAAGGTTACTATACAGGACTTTGAAGACTTTGTAGAAACCAAACTTGCAAAGTTCTGGCATGGAGTATCCAATAAACGTTGGATCCCATCCCTTTGCAAGGCCACAAAAATCATCTTCCTTCAATGTGACTGAGAAGCCATTAAAAATGCCCTCAGGGAAGAAACTGATGATGAAGCATGCCACCAAGGGACTTTTTGGTGGGTGAGGGTTACTTTAAGAAAACATATCATTTTCCATATGGGAACTTTTTTCCTAGGTTATACTAGTAGCAATTACTGGAAGGATTGGTTTTCCGATGAATGAAGGGTTATTTCCCGAGTTTTTTCATAACTTTTTATATACTCTAAGGTGTTAATGATGTTACTTGACTCAGCTTTTAAATATAGAGTGAAATCTTCAGCCTCAACATATAATTTTATTTTATTTTACTTAAGAGCTTATGCTGGGAAGAAATCGAATGAAAAACCAGCAAAGGTTCAATGAAAAATGTAGAGAGCCCTGTCTTGTATCTCTGACAGCAGATTTATTTTTTACTATAATGTATGGCAAGGATCAATCAATCAATCAGGGAATTTTAAAGCGCGCTACTCACCCGTGAGCGTTTCAAGGCGCAGGGAGTTGAGGTGAAGCTCCAAGTTAGCTGAAAAGCCAGGTCTTGAGGATTTTCCTGAAGGTGTGGAGGGTAGGGGAGCGTCTGATGTTGACCGGGAGCTCGTTCCAGGCCTTAGCTGTGATGTAGGAGAAGGCTCTTCCACCCAAACTGGTTCTGCGGATGAGCGGGGTTTCTTCTAGGGTGAGGTCAGCGGAGCGGAGGTTTCTTTTGGGTACGTGGAAGGAGACCTTTTCATTGAGGTACTTGGTTCCGGTGTTGTGGAGAGATTTGTAAGCATGGGTGAGTAGCTTGAAGGTTACTCTCTTCTCAACGGGGAGCCAGTGGAGGTCTCGCAGGTGTTGGGTGATGTTGAAGGATATATTGAACAGAGAGGTGAACTTTGCTAAAATAATAAACAATGTATTCAAGATTAGGTTGTAATACTAAGTTATACAAAAATCCTGACTTTGAGGTTAGATTTATTGATTGAATAAAGCCACCTTGTAATTGAATTTGATTGTTCATTTTCTTGAAGTGGAAGTACTTTAAGTATTAGAGATAGTTGAATGTTCGAAAAATTAATCTGACCAATATCTTTCCATGCTGATGAGTGAAAACCATCAACATTTGTAATAAAAATAACAGCAATTCAATCACCAATTTTTGCTACACGTATTTCCTTTCACAGTTGATTGCTGGCCGTACTAACATCTTTAAATATATTTTGAATAATGTGTGCAAACTATTGTGATTTTTTAATATAATCATTAGGGTCAGGTATCTTACTTTTTTCAGTACTGATTTTATAAACCCTGGTAAGTCTGGAGTCCACAACTTGTCTATCATTAACAAAAAAAAATTATCATATGTAGTTATTAGTTATAAATTATTGTACCCCTTCCTTTGAAATATTGAAATGCTTGATTCCTGAAACAATGCCATCTTTTGTGTCAAAAAAGCATTGGTCAAAAAACAGAGAACAGTTAAGAAAAAATAAATAAGTAAAGTAGGGACATTTTGAGCAGTAAGACCTTTCATATTAATGATAAGAGCAGTTGCTCCTAATTCAGTAGCAACAATTTAACTTTATGAATTAGTGGCTTATTATACCTCAAATCATAATGTGCATTTCGCTCTTCTTACAACCTGCCTCCTAAATATTGCTTTGAATTTCTATTTTGATATACACTTAAAATAGCTGGTCATTCTTCCTTTGAGGCATTGAATAACACATTCATTAATTCATTAATTTAACACCCTCCTGGTTATGACTAACATTTTATAGACTCTAAGGTGTTTATGATGTTAATTGACTCAGCTTTTAAATATAAAGTGAAATCTTCAGCCTCAACTTAAAATTTATATTTTATTTTACTTAAGGGCTTATGTTGGGAAGAAATCAAATGAAAAACCAACAAAGGTTCAATGGAAAATGTAGAGAGCCCTGTCTTGTATCTCTCTTTAGTATGACTTTGCCAGCAGATTTATTTTTGACTATAATGTATGGCAAGTATATTGAACAGAGAGGTGAACTTTGCTAAAATAATAAACAGAAATTCTCAAATAATCAGTCCAAATGCCTTCTCTGCATCCAAAAGGATTACAGAAGCTAGTGTTGTATTTGAATTAAAATAAACAAAAGGTTCAGCTAAATAATTGGCGTTAGAATTAGAATGTAGTTGTCTGCCTGGTAGAGACCGGTTTTGATTTCTATGTGCCAATGATGGGGCCCCTTGTAAAAATAGATTCATCTCACTCTTTGCCAATATTTTTAATCAGTTACCAATTCTTCATTGTAAATATATTTTTAGTGATTAAGATAAAGGTCAATAGTACTTCTTGATAATTAATTGCTTAGTTCGAAATTTGATACACAAGTACAGTTATTACATTATGACTAAGTCCTTCCCAGGTTGACAAAGCGAAAATATGGACAGTGTTTTCCCACTCTTTGTAGACTTGATTTTGGCAAGTCAATTAACAGAAAAAAATGTTTTATTAAATGAAACACCAGAGCTGATTGTGTGGCTCTAAGAACTTGAGGGTTTCTTTTGTTGGACTTTTCCTGTATACCACTTCCACTTGGAAATGATCTGTCTGCAATTGTTCCAGCTCTCTGTTATCGAGGTTGTGCTGCTAAGATCTGATAGAAATCAGTACCCTTTAATTGGCCACTTTAAAACCATTTCATATTAATACCTCATCATCTGTTACCTAATTATTTAGAAATATTCCCTAATTTCCATGCAAATTGTATCAACATTGGTTTCAATGGAGAGCATAGCCTTGTCTAGTGTGCATCAATTTACCTGGAGAACGATTTACCATTTAAACTTTATGTCCAGCATTACAACTGAGGGGCCGATTCCGATCTCGGTCGGAGGCGTACCCAACACCATTCGGTCGGGAAAAAAGCTATGCGAAAGCCTGTTTCCCGACCGATCCGTACAGCACACCGAACGAGTAAGTACGATGCGCACAACAGCAAAGAATCCGGCCGAGCCGTACTCACCCAAACCAGGTCCAGTACCCCGACCGAGGCGAATCCGGAAACGCCGAATCGAGTCGCACGGAAGGAAAAATGCAGCCCCGTCCGGCCGGACAAGTACGATGCGCTTTCCGTATGGGCCGAACCCGTCGCTACGCACGGCAAAGCATCCGGGAGAGGCGCACATAAGCTCCGATTCGCGCCACAACACGATCCACGGCTCCGAGACAAACACGGCAGCGACGAGGACGACGCGAAGCGACAAGGACGAGGCGAAGCGACGAGGACGACGCGAAGCAACGAGAAGGACGAACGACACGAACCAACCATGAATCCCTTCGTCCCGATCATACCAATATTCTACATTTACTACCGGAACAGGCACGGACGCGTACGGCGCAGAAGGTAAGCCAGACACCAACCACAAAACACATACAACACGTACACGACACATCACACACACACAGAGGGATGCAGAATATACTTACACCAGCACCAGCAGCACCATAGGGGCGGGATGCCCATCACCAATGCCACATATGCACACAGGGGCCTGAATGCGCACCACCACCCTCACCCAGGGGGCTGGATGCCTACCACTACTACCACCCTCAACCAGGGGGGCTGGATGCCTACCACTACTACCACCCTTAGCCAGGGGGGCAGGATGCCTACCACCACTACCACCCTCACCCAGGGGGCAGGATGCCTACCACTACTACCACCCTCACCCAGGGGGGCAGGATGCCTACCACTACTACCACCCTCACCCAGGGGGGCAGGATGCCTACCACTACTACCACCCTCACCCAGGGGGGGCAGGATGCCTACCACTCTCAACCAGGGGGGCTGGATGCCTACCACTACTACCACCCTTAGCCAGGGGGGCAGGATGCCTACCACCACTACCACCCTCACCCAGGGGGGCAGGATGCCTACCACTACTACCACCCTTAGCCAGGGGGCTGGATGCCTACCACCACCCTTAGCCAGGGGGCTGGATGCCTACCACTACTACCACCCTCACCCAGGGTGGGCTGGATGCCTACCACTACTACCACCCTTAGCCAGGGGGGGCCGGATGCCTACCACCACTACCACCCTCACCCAGGGGGGCTGGATGCCTACCACTACTACCACCCTTAGCCAGGGGGCTGGATGCCTACCACTACTACCACCCTCAACCAGGGGGGCTGGATGCCTACCACTACTACCACCCTTAGCCGGGGGGCTGGATGCCTACCACTACTACCACCCTCACCCAGGGGGGCTGGATGCCTACCACCACCCTTAGCCAGGGGGGCTGGATGCCTACCACTACTACCACCCTCACCCAGGGGGGCTGGATGCCTACCACCACCCTTAGCCAGGGGGCTGGATGCCTACCACTACTACCACCCTCACCCAGGGGGCTGGATGCCTACCACCACCCTTAGCCAGGGGGCCGGATGCCTACCACTACTACCACCCTCACCCAGGGTGGGCTGGATGCCTACCACTACTACCACCCTTAGCCAGGGGGGCAGGATGCCTACCACCACTACCACCCTCACCCAGGGGGCTGGATGCCTACCACTACTACCACCCTTAGCCAGGGGGCTGGATGCCTACCACTACTACCACCCTCAACCAGGGGGGCTGGATGCCTACCACTACTACCACCCTCACCCAGGGGGGCTGGATGCCTACCACCACCCTTAGCCAGGGGGGCTGGATGCCTACCACTACTACCACCCCCACTCATAGGATGGACAATGCATGACACAACCAGCACACCACAACCTAGGGAATGCAAGAAGAAGACATCCCCCAACACCATGACAAGCGTGTGTAGACTGTGTCAAATGCCTACAACACCGAACATGACTTTGAACATACAATGTGACCCCCTAGCACATGTGCCACACATATATGTGTGTGGCCCCCACAATGCAAGCAGGCCATGACCATTGTGGCAATGGGGTCCAAACCCCCATCATCACAGTGACCAAAAGGTAAGTGTGGGGTCCATAGCTGCAGCACATTTTGAACATTGTGGCAATGGGGTCCAAACCCCCATCATCACAGTGACCAAAATGTAAGTGTGGGGTCCATAGCTGCAGCACATTTTGAACATTGTGGCAATGGGGTCCAAACCCCCATCATCACAGTGACCAAAAGGTAAGTGTGGGGTCCATAGCTGCAGCACATTTTGAACATTGTGGCAATGGGGTCCAAACCCCCATCATCACAGTGACCAAAATGTAAGTGTGGGGTCCATAGCTGCAGCACATTTTGAACATTGTGGCAATGGGGTCCAAACCCCCATCATCACAGTGACCAAAAGGTAAGTGTGGGGTCCATAGCTGAAGCACATTTTGAACATTGTGGCAATGGGGTCCAAACCCCCATCATCACAGTGACCAAAAGGTAAGTGTGGGGTCCATAGCTGAAGCACATTTTGAACATTGTGGCAATGGGGTCCAAACCCCCATCATCACAGTGACCAAAAGGTAAGTGTTGACAAAGAAAGAGGTGCAACTGCCAAACTGCATGGATGATTCCTGGTCACAGAACAACAAACACATCAGTGGCAAAGTAGTGTATGTGTCCCATTGCAACATAAATTGGGGGAGCCAAATCCTGCAGTGCAAATAAGACATAACTTTGGCCATGTGCAGACAAACAACACCCATGGGGGCTGACACCGTCAACAATCATCAATGACACAATGACAGAAGTGACCATCAGAATGCAGACCCACATATTTGCACCAATGGGCACACACATGCAGATACCCTGTGGAGACTGCAGATGTGAGGTGAACAGATACCATACCATGGCAGCAATGGGACACACAAACCATGATCATTGTGCTGACCGATGACCTAGGAGTCCCAGGGACAGCAGGGGAAACCCACCAAACTACATACAGCCAATGGCACACCCAAGATATGCCAATGCAGTGGTGCAGATGCACAAACACAAACAGGCAGACCCACCCTGCACATCATACACAACAGGTGAGGGTGGGGGTGCCAGTGTCCCCAGGCAACCACACAACACATGAGGAGACATGAATACCAATCATACAGATGTGCATACAGTGCCACACAAAGGTAACTCATGGATCCAAATTCCCTATGTGGGCAAGCAGGCATTGTCAGATGAGAGGGAGCACAAATCACACATGTCACACAGGCACGTAGGGACAGCAACTGACACAGCAAGACACAGACACACCACAGCACCACCCCCAGGGCCCCCACAATGTGGTGACCCTGGGCTGCATTACAATCCCACTGTGATGACAAAGCTAAATGTGGTTCACACTGTGAACCACAGTCATGTGTACTGAGCAACTAACTACCATCACACCTACACAAGCACAAATCAAACAGCATGGCCAGTGAGCCAAGGCCAACATGGAGGCAGGGGCCTAGCCGGGCAACAACTCTCATCTGCACACACTCAACACTACACCCCTCGACCTCCAACAATGTGCAGCAGTGAAGCACACATGCACTGGTGACATTGCACATGCACCCATGACTATTCCAGGGTGGTGGGTGGGAACCAAGGTGCAGAAACACATCACACATGGACACTCAACAAGACTCCTGAATGTCTGACACACTGCACACTACACCGTACATGGACATGACGGCAATACCACACCAACCAATGGGATCACAGCCACAGTCACACACCAATGAAGAAGCCAAGGTCACCCACAAAGAACACACATAGACAACAACCAACATTGCAGCCCGGACCCTGAGGAGTGCCAGCAGTCACACACACAACGTGTCACAATCACTGAAAGATAACACAAACTGGAAATCACATGACAGGGGCAAACAACAAGTGCCAAGGGGAAACCTGACTGTGACCCAGCTGCGTCTGCACACAAACTCAGCCCTGACAGCAAGCACACCTATGGGTGACACCCTGATGACCAGTAATGTGCCATGCACCCACATCACAGAGAACCCAGGGAGAAGTCTTTGGGGGAACATAGCTCAACTCAGCTAGCATCACAAACAGGTACAACACTAGGGATCACAGCATGCACAGCTAAACGGAAGTGAACACACAGACATGCACATACAACACACACCTTGGGCGCAGGCAATGTCACAGGAGTACACACTGCCATGAGGGGACTCCACTCCTGTGTGAGGAAAGCTGTGCCATATGTTGCCTCAGTAGGGCCCCACCATGTCAGCTGAGCACTTGGTCACACAATCAACAATTAGCACCAAATGAGGGCTCCCGTCACATCAGCCTGGTCATGGAAGTGCCAACGGAATCATCAGCACAGATCCAACACACTTGTATAGCAATGTTGCACTGACAACACAGATGAGTCCTTCCCCATTGATGCCCAAACCTGCATGTCCAGTGGAGATGGCCACACGGTCAGGGAAGTAGACGAATTGAACAATGGCAGGCACAACAGATGTGCAGGGGTGGAAGCCACAGATGTGAAATTGCCAATCTAAGTAGGAAATCCCATTGCCAAATACTGAACACATGACACCCTCAGATGCTGCTATGGATGACATGGATACACCACAGGATAGGACACATTCCCCTGGACCACATGGGTTCCTGCACAGTAACACTTCATTATCATGAGACCAAATATCACCATCACTGCATCAAGGGCATGGTTAGCATCATCAACATCATGTACATCAGAAGCAAAAGCACTAGAGAACAGAAAGTTGCTTTATTCAGCATATGTGGCATTAAAAGTAGAAGTCCGGTAGAACATAAACAAAGGCCAATGGCCAGTCCATCAACAAAGTCACAAGTGGGTGACAGTGGCAGATGCCACCCTACACATGCCTGCACAAAACCAGGGACAATCCACTAGGAAGGGCAACCGGGGGGGTAGGCCAGGCACTGCAGGGACATATCAGGGCTCACCAGGAGGAAGCAGGGAAGGGGTGGTGGGTGCTGGAGAGCCACTGACAACTGCAGTGGAGGTGTCTGACATGGTGTGTGCCAGCACAACTGGGGGGCATGGCTCAGATGTTGTGGGTGCCGGCACGACTACAGTGGACCCTGCAGATGGAGTGGACAGGTCCGCCACTGCAGTGCCCAAGTCAGACAGGGTGGTAGTGGACTCCACTGCAGTGCCTACCACCAGGGGAGGAGAATGGGGAACAGGCAAGGTGGGGTGGACAGAGGGGAGGACACCCTCACCACATCAGTGGCACAGACAAGCGCAGCGGGGGTGTGGTTCCGGGAGAGCAAGTGGCAGGGGGAGAAGGCCGGAGCCTCTTGGGGATGGTATATCTGTGGGTGGGGGAACCTGGGGCAGGGTGTGGTGGGGGCACCTGTGGAGTGGGGGCCTGAGGGATGGAGGAAGGAGACCTGGTGCTTGAGCTGCAGGGCGGCGGCGGGGTCTTGCTCTTAGCACTCCGGGGGACTTGCGGGTGGGGGCCTCAGTCTGTCTGCACCTGGGGGAGGGTGTCCGGGGGCGAGGGGCACTCTGCTTCGTGTGGGGGCTTCCTCTTCCCCCTGGATGCTGGGGCAGCTGGATCGGAGGGGAAGAGGCCGAGGTCACTGAGGAAGAGGCGCTGGGTCTTTGGGGTTGCAGGTGAGGCAAGGGAGGGTGCTTTGGAGGGAGAGGCAACTGAGGACTGCGCAGTGCCCGTGGATGCGTGTGTGTGTACCAGGGCCCCATCCCCTGTGAGTCTGGTTTCAGTCCCCTGACTGTGCGTGCATGTGCGTTTAGTTTGTGGCGTGTGTGTCTGTGTGCTGGACGTGTGTGTGCTGGTGTGTGCCTGTGCCGGTGTGTGTGTGCTTGAGACGGGTAAGGTGCTGGGGAGTGTGGATGGAGCAGAGGCAGGAGGGGTGAGGGACTGTCTGAGGAGGGACACTGCTGCCGTCAGGGAGGAGTCCATGGACCTGTTGCCCCTCTGTAGGTCAGACATGCCCGATGAGATGCCCTCCATGAACGACACCAGCTGAGTCAACAGTGCGGTGTGCGCATGGAGGACACTCAGCATGGCTGTCTGCCCTACATGGAACTGGCGAAGGAGGTACACAGACTCCTCACTCAGGGCAGCAGGGGACACAGGGGCAGGGGGTGCGGTGCCTGGCCCAAAGGAGACACGCTCCCGAATATGGGAGCCTCCACGGACCTGGGGAATGGGAGCCGATGGGAGGGCGGTGGTGGTGCTGGTGGTGGCGGGGACAGCAACACTAGCTGGGGTGTGGTGGCTGCTGACACCCGCCTCCACAAGGGAGTCATCCTCCGAGTTGCTCTGGTCCTCAGCTGAGGTGGATGGTGCTGAGGACTCCTCGGTGTGGCTCCCCTCGCCCTCCGTGCCACTGGGCCCCTCCGACCACTCCTCGGCTGCTGACCCAGTCTGGCTCTCTGGCTCCTCCTGGTCCGTGGAGCTGTCCCCTTCCGTGGCCGTGGATGTATCTGCAAACAATGGGGAAACAGACAGACATCAGTCACCTGCACCAAACGCACACACCACTGTGAGCACAGCACATTACAGAGCAAGCCCTGGCATCATTAGTTGTACATTGCTAAAAGTGCCCTAACTGAACAGGAGAAGCCAATTGTCAGTCTGATGCCAAGCATGGCACTCACATCCCACATGGCCTTGCACCCATCTGTCTGGTGTCTGTTGGATTGCAACACCCCAGTGTGGACACATGCACCAAGTACACAGTAGTTGGACAGTGCAGAGGACACGGTGTGGCATGTGGACATGCACACATCACAGCTCTTGCCACTGAGTCAGTACAGGTTTCCGGATGAAAGGGATGCCCAGACTCAAATAGGAAATGCATGTGATGCATACCAGCGACAGACACCATGATGCACCCATGTCCTGATAGCCAGCGCCACAATGGTGTGCATGTAGCACATGTCACTCCCCTGCAGGACCACCAATAAGTTGACACATGCCATGGCAGAGGCATGACTGCTAAGTCATACATCACTGTCTCAGTGATGTATGACTTGGCAGCCAGACAACAACACTATGCACTGTGTCACAATAGTAGGTCATATAGTAGGTCATGGGGAATGCAAGTCCTGGAGCTGCACAAGTGCACATGTACATCCCCCACACAACACATCATCTTAACCCTCATCTGTCCAGGTCACACCTATTGGATATATGTGAGACCTGTGACACTACCCTCTGAACCTGAGCCCCTCACAATTTGCTGTGAATGGGGAACAGCTGCCTGAACTTCACATTCGCATACCCCAGTCTGCACGGGCAGCTGATCAAACACCTATGTGACACACAAGTATCGTCTCCTATGGTCACATCTCCAGGGGCATGCTGAGCCCCTACCAAGAAACACCCCAGCAGTCCTGGCAACTAATCCACAGCACACTGACACAGAGGCAGACACCTGAGGGGTCAAATCACTGTGCACAATGTGTCAGCTGATACACAGGAGTGGGAGTACAGAGTGCATTGCATGGCCTGGAGTAGGCATGACTGTCCTGCTCCACATGAATGAGGGATGTGCCCTGGACAGTGGATAGCTGGCTATGTATGTGTGACATACGTAATCTGCACACTCCTGGGGCCCAAACATTGTTCCCACCCGCTGCATGGTCGTGTGCCACATACCCCAGGCACATGTGGTGGCTCAGCTCAGCAAGTGGACCGCATATCAAAGCAACACGCAGATCACATGTCCAAACCCAGGCGTTGTGTGAACAATGGACCCACCCATGATGCCCACAACAGAGTTAGGGAAACAGATGTTGTCCCCCACCTTTAGTGAAGCAAACTGCAAGGACACAGTCCCAAGTGACACAATTCCCTGAATGTAAGGGCCACACCTGGGTATCAGATGAGCAGTGGGCAGTGCACAATAGAGGGACATGGCTCCTGGACAACATGACTGCTGCACTGTGGCAGTTGAACCAGGCCAGAGGAGGGCACAAAGCATGTAATACAGAGTTCACAGTGCAGTCTTTGACTCACCCCCTCCTTGCTGCTGTCTGGCCTTCAGCTGCCCATCCAGGTCTGGAAACACCACCGCCAGGATCTGGAGCATGTGGGGGTCAGGGTCCGTGTTCCGCCCCTCCTGCGAGGAGGCGACAGCTTCAGCTGGACCCGTGCAATCCTCCTGGTCCAGCCCCGAAGGTCCTGCCACCTCTTCTGGAAGTTGCGGATCCGGCGCTTGTAGACCCCCACGGACCGGACGGCCCGGACGATGTCCTTCCAGATTTCCTGCTTCCGATGGGCATTAACCTGTCAGGATGACAAAGTGAAAAGGCCATTACCACACATGCAACATATCCGTGCATGACACAGTTGTATATACATGTCTCAATCACAGGGGCACATGATGTACACAGGCAGTGCAAAGCTGCCCATGGACAGTTTGCCAGACGTCACTACATGGTATCATTGCATGGGAAGTAAAACCATGTTCAAATGGACTGTCACTGCACCATACCTGTCCAGTGCAAGTCACTACACACTATGGGGGTGACAACTACTCAGTGAGCCTGCTAGCCAGTGGCGTGCAGACTTTCAGCCTTGCTAGTCACACCAAATGCACATTCAGAAAGGCAGTGCACAGAACACTCACCTGCTCCCCTGGTGTCCCATACAGCTTGCTGTACTGTGGAAGTAGGCTGTCCAGCAGGGCCTGGTTCTCTTCAAGGCTGAAGGCTGGGGCTCTCTCCACAGTACGTGCCATTGCAGGGTCCAGAGGGGCAGAGACAGCAGCAGTGCAGTGGCAGATGTCGTCCTGGAGCATGTAGTGCAGGCAAGTGAGCTCTCAGGGGAACAGCCAGCAATATATATGTGCTGGAGAGGCAGATACTGTCCCTTGTGTCCAAAGTGATAGGTCCAAGTCGTTTGCATCTTCTGAATCTGGCCAATCCATGGAATAGCAGCACCAAAACACGCCCACAGCATCCTTCAAATCTTCAACTTCATGACATACATGATTTTGCAACATTGTTGTGGGTGGACAACTGAATTTACAGCAACCGACTCGTTCAAAATTCGAAAACGCGTCCGGTGCTAGGCAAGCCCATTGTCAATGGGTGCGCACCGATCGGTCCATTGCAGTACAACGCGTACAGGGGTACAACGCGTACCCGCACACATTGAATGCAATGGGCCGGCCGGAGGCACCGATCGGTCCATTGCAGTACAACGTGCACAGGGGTACAACGCGTACCCGCACACATTGAATGCAATGGGCCGGCCGGAGGCACCGATCGGTCCATTGCAGTACAACGCGCACAGGGGTACAACGCATACCCGCACACATTGAATGCAATGGGCCGGCCGGAGGCACCGATCGGTCCATTGCAGTACAACGCGCACAGGGGTACAACGCGTACCCGCACACATTGAATGCAATGGGCCGGCCGGAGGCACCGATCGGTCCATTGCAGTACAACGCATCACTGTACATGTGACTGGCATATGTCAGCATGCCTGTCTCAGATGGACATATGCCAGCCACAGATAGCTCCCAGGGAGTGAGGGGCACACCTACATCACGACAGCCTGTCCAAACTTTATCATAAGGCATGTAAGGCTGCATTTCCTATTGTGTGTATGTTGGTGTACATGTTGTCCTGTGGGTGTCACCTGTGGGCAGCCACCCCCAGGCTGTGCACGTGTTCATGGGGACAGGATCCTGGGTGTTACGTGTACATGACCACTGTGATGTGCAACTGTTCATATCTGTGCATGTGCCATGGTCACATTTCACGGTGGTGTATGTGTATGTCATGTCACATACCCCGTGAGTCCCATGTGGGACGGTATGTTTGAGCCAGGGTGTCCCAGTGGCACAATAGTGATGGTCCTCCACAGTCTTTGTGCATGTAGTGTTTACAATGTCTCTGATTTCATGTGCACAATGGGAGACAGTCTCCACATCCACGTTGTGTGTGCATGGACTTTGATGTTGTGCGTGTGTGTGTCACAGATGTCCATGTCTGTCCTGCCGTGGCAAGTGGGGCCACTACCTGTGGGGGTCATGGTTGTTTTGCTGTGGTGTACACATGATACTCCATGTAATGCCAGTGTCCATGTGGCATTACAGGGTCCCTGGAATGTACCTGTCGTTGAGCTGTGGTGCCTGGGGCACATCTGTCCTCACATGTCACTGTGGGGGGTTATTGTGACACGGCAGCAGGAGATGGGAACTGTGACACGGCCTCATGATATCCAATGGGCCAACCTGGGACTAATTGATGCCACCTGTTGGACCGTGTTGACAGATGTTGGCCATGTATGTACCATACATGTCCTTCCGGTACTGCACACTTCATGTAGTTGTGCCTCATAATGATGTATGTTGGGATCTTGAGTGTGTTCAATGCCGCATATGTGGGGTGACTGACAATCTTGCTTACTTCTCCTCTGCACTGCAGGGCTCCTGCTGTCCATCGACCATTCCCAGACCTGGCAACGATGGTGGAACGGGACAGCATCCGACGGTACCGCTTCACTAGGCAGCTGATTGAAGATTTGGCAGTGCAGTTGTCCCCACATTTGCAGCCTGGCCGGCCGTATCCTACAACGCTGACCCCCAAGGTGAAGGTGATGGCAGCCCTACACTTCTTTGCCACTGGTACCTTCCAACATACTGTGGCGACTGCTGGTGGGATGTCACAGACCATGTTGAGCCGTGTGCTCCGCGATGTTTTGGCGGCAATGTTGCTCTTCCTGAACCAGTACATCTATTTCCCTAGACTGCGACGACTCACTGACGTGAAGAGTGACTTTTATGCCCTGGGGAGGATGCCGCATGTCATTGGCTCCATTGATGGTACACATGTGGCTTTGGTACCACCACAGGCCCAGGAGCAGGCCTACAGGAACCGCAAGCACTACCACTCGGTCAATGCACTGGTGGTGTGTCTTGCAGACATGACCATCACACACGTGTGTGCCCGTTTCCCTGGTTCAGCACACGATGCCTTTGTGATGAGGAGTAGTCGCATCCCCAGGATGATGGCACAGATGCAGAACCAGCGTGCCTGGCTTGTCGGTGTGTACTAACTTTGTGCCATTGTGTGTGATCTGATCTGTAGTATTCTGCCCACTTTTCCAAGTCAGCTAATGTGCACTTGTCTGTCCGTAGGTGACTCGGGATACCCCAACATGCCGTGGTTGCTGACACCTCTCAGGAACCCTGTGACACCAGCCCAGATGCGCTACAATGAGTCACATGGTCGGACCAGGAGAGTGATTGAGCGGACATTTGGTCTCCTGAAGAGCCGCTTCCGCTGCCTGGACAAGACCGGAGGGTCCCTCCCATATGCCCCTGCGAAAGTGTGCAAGATTATCATCGTCTGCTGCATGCTCCACAACCTGGCAGTGCGGAAGGAGTTGCCTCTCATCCAGGATGACAATGACCAACATCCGCCACCTGTGGAGGATCCTGGCCTGGACCACGATGCCAGTGACGATGATGATGATGATGATGATGGTGATGTCCGCACACAGCTCATCACCAACTTCTTTAGCTGAATGTGAGTATCCTGAGGTATCATGTCAATGATGTGAGTTGGCATGATGTGTGGGTGGTGCTCTGGTGCTGTTGGAGTGTGTCCATGGGCTACTTGACTGGATGTGTGTTGCGATGTGTGCTAACAGGTGGGCTGTACTCCCCAACAGTGTTGACATGCTAACTTGGTTCTGGGTGGGTATCTTGTAACATGTATTGTGCATGAGTTTTGCTGTTCTGTCCTGTACTCCATTGCTTTTGACTGTGTGTCATTTCTGTCCTTCACAGGGTACTTTCAGATTTGTTTGGTCAACTGTGTCCACCGACGACGTGATTGCACATCCAGGCTGGTAGCTGTTGTGTCCCTACAGGTGATGTGCGCCACACCCATGGACTTCCTTCCGTCTAGAGTTGTTGACTATGTGCCCGCTGCCAGGTGGGATTACCTTGCATCTGTAGTGGTTACGACATGTTGCAACTGTGTAATAAACCTGTGCTTCACTTTGTGATGTGCGTTGTCTGTGGTCACACATTTGACTGCCATTTGCTTACTGCACCTGTGGGCTACTTGACTACAACTGGGAATGGGTGTGGTGTCTGTGCATTGCACCGTCTTCCCTGGCAACATCAGTGTAGGCAATGAGTCAGATGGCCTAGGTGTGTATGTGTTGTGTAGCCCTGGTGGTGTGTCTCCCTCATGTGTGTCACGTTGCCTGTACTCACATGCCTGTGTTGTCCTTGCTGTTGCAGTTCGCATACACAGTGTAATTTTGCAGTTCATCATCCCCATAACAGCACCCACGTTGGAATCACGACAGAGGCAAGTATGGTGTATTAGTGTGTTTATTGTGATACATTTGTGTTAATAGTGCATAGGATGGGTAGTGCTGTACATAAATCTTGCAATCCCAAGTTCCTAGGTGAATTGAAAGTCCTGGTAGACAGGATCCCCAGTATCGGGGCCACAGTTGTCTGACACATTGGTCCAACTTGTACTCCCCATGCAATGTGTGGGAGTAGTGTTGCCGTCAACAGGGTGAACAGTCTGTGCACAAAGGCGAACATCCAGAACAGGTTCAGGCTTCCTGGGAGTTGCGCTTGGCCATCGGCCTCTCACTTTTCCCTCCTCGGACGACCCCTCTTCTTGGGGGGGGCCCTCAAGTACAGGCTGCTGCGGTACAGGGGACTCTCCGCCAGAGTCATCCTCCCTCCCTGTGGCAGTTGCAGTTTGTTCGGCACCAGATGTTGTTGGCACACAGGGAGGTGTGGACTGGTTGCTGTTCATCTGGCGGAGGCATTGTAAAATGTCCCTGTGCACCGCCGTCATCTCATGCAGTGCATCCCACTTGGACTCCACGCGGGACATGTGTGAGTCCACACGGGACATGTGTGACTCCACGTGGGACATGCGGGAGTCCAAGCGGGCATGATGGGCAGCCTGCTGCTGTTTCATGTCTCTGAGGAGCCCCACTACCTGGCTGAGCTCTCCGGTGCTGGACTGGTACGCATCAGCTATGCGTACCAGTTGTGGGTCATCATGCACACCAGCAACGTCTGCAAGCAGCGACCTCTGTCTCCCACCCCTCCCACCACCCCTGCTGACATGTGCAGTGTGTGCAGTGGCACGCACAGATAACCCTGGTCCACCTTGGGGGTTGGTGGTGGTGGTGGTGTCCATGGCCCCAGGTTGGTCCAGGGTCCCTGTGCTGGTGTTGCTCCTTGTTCTGTCCATGTCGGCAGGGATGGTATTCGTGGTGACAGTCGTTGGAGGGGTGGGTGCAGGGGGTGCAGCTGGTGGTCCTGCTGGTGCTGCAGCTGGTGGTCCTGCTGGTGCTGCATGTTGACTTGCACCGGATGTGCCAGGTTGGTCTTCATCGTCCGAGGAGGACAGAGGCTGTACGACGCCAGTGAGCTCGGCATCCTCTTGAGCCTGGGACTGGGACTCCTCAGCGTCTGCTGCTGTGTCCCCATCATCACCTGTTTTTGGGAGACACAAACAATGTATGTTATGTTTCTGTAGGCATCAATGGTTGACACACATGACAGTTGTGACTGTGCCTCTGGGTGCGGGCCTGTACATTGCATTGTCCTAAGTCGTCACAGTCAGGGGTTGATATTGGTGTGGCACATTGTCCTGCATTATTTGGGCATTTCTATGTATTTTCTGGGGTGTGAACATGGTCTGCATTGGCTGAGTTTGGTTGACAGCCGGCCCTCCTTCCCACCCACCCAGCCAGTCAGTTATCCCACCATGGAACGTGCTTGCGTTGCAGGGAGTGTAAGTTGTCTCTCAGGATGTCACTCAGTGGTGTCCTGCTGTTTGTTGGTGCACATTTGCCAGCAGGGCCTTGTGCTCCCCACAGCAGTAGCCAGTGTCAGCCATCTTGTGAGTCCTTCTCCACTTCCTGTGATGTGAGCATGGTTCAGGGTGGTGTTGATGGGACAGTTGTGGGGGTGACCAATATCAGTGACTACGACTCCCATCATGCTATTGCCTCCACCCCCTTCCCAGCATGCCCATGCTTCCTTCCTTTTGACTCTGCTTCCCTGTGGGGTGGGCTGGCTGTGCTGACAGGATGGCTGGGAGTGTTGTCCTGGCAGTTGTTTGGCTAAAAGTCCCAAGAGTGTCCCTGTGCTTCACACAACATAACCCAGGGTGGTGGTTCTTTGTGGGATCTTGTGTTAGGATGGGGGGCATTGCATTCTACCAGGTGGGTTCTGTGGAGTTTGTGTTGGGGGGTGTGTGAGGGGAGGTGCTTGTGACTATGGTCAGTGCTGCAAGTCCCCCTTCCCACCCAGCTAGCCAGATATCCCACCATGGAACGTGCTTGCATTGCAGGGAGTGTAAGTTGTCTCTCAGGATGTCATTCAGTGGTGTCCTGCTGTTTGTTGGTGCACAGTTGCCAGCAGGGCCTTGTGCTCCCCACAGCAGTAGCCAGTGTCAGCCATCTTGTGAGTCCTTCTCCACTTCCTGTGATGTGAGCATGGTTCAGGGTGGTGTTGATGGGACAGTTGTGGGGGTGACCAATATCAGTGACTACGACTCCCATCATGCTATTGCCTCCACCCCCTTCCCAGCATGCCCATGCTTCCTTCCTTTTGACTCTGCTTTCCTGTGGGGTGGGCTGGCTGTGCTGACAGGATGGCTGGGAGTGTTGTCCTGGCAGTTGTTTGGCTAAAAGTCCCAAGAGTGTCCCTGTGCTTCACACAACATAACCCAGGGTGGTGGTTCTTTGTGGGATCTTGTGTTAGGATGGGGGGCATTGCATTCTACCAGGTGGGTTCTGTGGAGTTTGTGTTGGGGGGTGTGTGAGGGGAGGTGCTTGTGACTATGGTCAGTGCTGCAAGTCCCCCTTCCCACCCAGCTAGCCAGATATCCCACCATGGAACGTGCTTGCATTGCAGGGAGTGTAAGTTGTCTCTCAGGATGTCATTCAGTGGTGTCCTGCTGTTTGTTGGTGCACAGTTGCCAGCAGGGCCTTGTGCTCCCCACAGCAGTAGCCAGTGTCAGCCATCTTGTGAGTCCTTCTCCACTTCCTGTGATGTGAGCATGGTTCAGGGTGGTGTTGATGGGACAGTTGTGGGGGTGAGCTATGTCTGTGACTACGACTCCCATCATGCTATTGCCTCCACCCCACTTCCCAGCATTCACATACTTACTTGCTTTTGTGGGGAGTTCAGTGTGTGTCGGTGTGAGAGCAATGGCAAGATGGCTGACAGTGGTGTCCTGCTGTTGGTTGGTGTGCAGTACCCAGCATGCCCTTGTGCTCCCCACGACACAGCAACAGTGTCAGACAATTTGGTGGGCCTTTCCACTCTCTGTGGGATGTGCATGCGTGAGTGTGAGCTTGCTGGGCCATGTGGTGGGGGATGTAGAGCTGTGACTATGACTCCCATCATGCTCTTGCCTCCTCCCCCCTTCCCAGCATGCCCATGCTTCCTTCCTTTTGACTCTGCTTCCCTGTGGGGTGGGCTGGCTGTGCTGACAGGATGGCTGGGAGTGTTGTCCTGGCAGTTGTTTGGCTAGAAGTCCCAAGAGTGGCCCTGTGCTTCACACAACATAACCCAGGGTGGTGGTTCTTTGTGGGATCTTGTGTTAGGATGGGGGGCATTGCATTCTACCAGGTGGGTTCTGTGGAGTTTGTGTTGGGGTGTGTGTGAGGGGAGGTGCTTGTGACTATGGTCAGTGCTGCAAGTCCTCCTTCCCACCCACCCAGCTAGCCAGATATCCCACCATGGAACGTGCTTGCATTGCAGGGAGTGGAAGTTGTCTCTCAGGATGTGAGTCAGTGGTGTCCTGCTGTTTGTTGGTGCACAGTTGCCAGCAGGGCCTTGTGCTCCCCACAGCAGTAGCCAGTGTCAGCCATCTTGTGAGTCCTTCTCCACTTCCTGTGATGTGAGCATGGTTCAGGGTGGTGTTGATGGGACAGTTGTGGGGGTGACCAATATCAGTGACTACGACTCCCATCATGCTATTGCCTCCACCCCCCTTCCCAGCATGCCCATGCTTCCTTCCTTTTGACTCTGCTTCCCTGTGGGGTGGGCTGGCTGTGCTGACAGGATGGCTGGGAGTGTTGTCCTGGCAGTTGTTTGGCTAAAAGTCCCAAGAGTGTCCCTGTGCTTCACACAACATAACCCAGGGTGGTGGTTCTTTGTGGGATCTTGTGTTAGGATGGTGGGCATTGCATTCTACCAGGTGGGTTCTGTGCAGTTTGTGTTGGGGGGTGTATATTTCATGTTTGAGCGTTCAAAATATTTTATGGAATTTTAAAATAGGAGATCAACAACACAGAAAAGAGCACCGAACTAGGCACTTATACAAGCTCATCAATAATATTAACAATGGAATAAAAGTACCTACATACAAGGAGTAAAAAACATCTGTAGTATACAGTGAATAGGAATTGTAATGCAAAATTAAAAGAAACAGAGAGAGATATAGATTATCATCCATTCAAAGATTAAGAATAAAGCTACTGTTAATAACTGTAATACATCTTATAAATATGGAAATAAACAAAGCAGTAACAAAGGAACAAATAAAAAATGGGTAGATATATAATGATCATTGGGTTTCCAAAATCTATGATATACAGAATTATTACGAGTAACACCAGATAAAGATAAACTAGCACCTCTTCTAGTAAACACGATCCATGACCACCATGTATGTACTGATAGTGAGGATGAATCTTTCCAATTGGCCGTAACATATTTAAAGGCTGCTAAAATTAGAAAATCTAAAAGTTTAGATTCTAGAACTGACCTATTCATGTGAAGAACAGCAGATTTACAAATAGTAGTATATGAAATTGGTTCAAAAAAATTGAATATACATTTGATAACATCGCAAACCTCCATCAAAAATTGTAATATAATACTACATTCATAAAGCATATGTTCTAACAAACCCTTATGTAATTTACAATGCCAGCAAATAGAAGAAGGTAAAATCTTAGCTTGAAATAACTTCAAAGGAGTCCATAAACAGTTAAAGAGAATATAAGAATTGGCTTGATATGAGGACACAGGAAGCCATCCTGAAACCCCATTTAACCAGATTTTCTGCCAAATATCTTGTGATAATTATAGTTCTTTATTCCAGAAGTTAGGAATCATGCCAATATTACTTCCTTGAAAGCTATACATCTTCTTATCAATTAAGGATACAGCATGAGGTGAGGTAGTCACTGTTTGAATATAAACTTCTAAGTCAGAAGTATTATTTGAGGGAATATTACCAGAAAATGAATCTAAAATAGAATTACATAATAGCTCATATTTGGAAAAATTTGGAGAATGTAAACCAAACTTTTTTTCCAATTCTTTAAATGAAAGAAAGGCATTATCATGATATATGTCTTTAAGAAAGAAAAAAACATTATTTATCCAAGCCTTCCAAAATGGTATAGTTCTAGAAAGTTTTAGTTGTGTATTATACCATAACGATATTTTCGAGGTGTGGGAGACAGGAAATTGAAATGGCGAACCTAAATCCTGGAAAATCAGTTTAGTGGATTAGACATTGTTATTAAAGTAGACAAAGGAAATGGAGCTATTAACGCTTTCTCTATAAGAAACCATGTGGGAGGATTAGTAATTTGTGAATGAGTAAACCCCAGAGGACTCTGTTTTAATATAAAAGCTTTGTAATACTTAAAAAATCAGTAATCCAAAATCTCCATTACATTTTACCATTTTCAATTTATTATAACTGATGAAAGGAGTTTTATTATTCCAAATGAATTTAGAAAGAAGCTTATCAATAGGTTTATAAAATGCCCTAGGGAATTGAGTCGGCAACATAGCAAAAAAGAAAAAACATTTTTTGGGAGCAATTATCATTTTAATTGAATCCATTTTCCCCCACCAGGAAAGATGTAAAGAATACCATTTGGACAATTTTTCTTTGCTATAAGTTATAATATCATCACAATTTAATGTGATTTTTTTTAATTTTATGGAAAAAAGAACACCTAAATACCTAAATTTCTCTCTCTGCCAGATTATATCCTGAATAGATGTCATATCAGGAGTGCAATATACATTTAAAGGAAAAAATCTGTTTTGTTTGCATTTAACTTATATCACGTTAAATAAGGGAGTGAGGGATGTTTGAGGATTACTAAATAACAAAAGAACATCATATGCATAAGTTAATGTTTTTATAGTAACATCATTAATATTCACACCATGAATTTCTACACATTTCATTTTCTAATAGCAGTAAGCAGAGATTCTATAACATAAAGAAAAAGTAAAGGAGACAAAGGACAGCCTTATTTTGTACCCCTAAAAAGAAAAAATTGATTAGAAATCTGTCAATGTATTAAAAGTCTAGCAGAGGGCCTGGCATATAGAGCAGATATCATGTGAATAAATGACTCACCAAAATTAAACATATGAATAAAAATTGCCAATGAACTTTATCAAAAGCTTTTTCTGCATCTAATGCTGACACTCCAGAGGGCACTTATAATTTAGATCCTTGCTCAATAGAGTAAAGTAACACTCTGGTATTATTTGCATAGTATCTAAGTTTCATAAAACCAGATTGATCAGGATGTACAATAGAAGTCAAGCGCAGAGCTCAATATTGTTGCGAGTATTTTGGCATGGAGTTTACAATCTTGATTTATTAAGGAAATTGGCTGATAATTTGAAACAATAGTGGGATCTTTGGGCATCATTACGATAACGGGCGGAGAAAGTCCGCCCGCCACCGCAGCGGAATGCGGGACCGTCTGCAAGGGGTGCGGCGGTTCCGCACATGATATTACGATGCCACCACCACCGTGGCGGTGGCAAGCCCTATTCACAGCATTGTGGTGGGCGGTGCTTACCGCACCGCCCGCCACAATGCTGTGAATGCACGTCGCACATTTGCATGCACAACGTGACAGGCACCGCGCGGTGCCTGCCACCTTGTGCATACAAATGCAGGGGGGTATGTGCACCCTCCACCTCCCCAACCTCCTGGGGGCCTGCTACGGGCCCCCAACATCGAAGACCATATGCCTTTCCATTGCGGCAACGCCGCCATGGAAAGGCTGATCTCCACAGGCATCGTAATATGGATGGCGGTGTCTTGCAGACACCGCCACCATATTAACCTGGTTTTCTGCCGGTCGACGAGTCGATCGGCGGAAAAGCGGCGGACGGTCTTTCCGTCCGCCGTAGACCCCCAGCCATCATAATATGGCGGGGGGTCTTTGCTGTGTGGATGGCGGGGGCAATCCGCCCGCCATCATACTGACCCCCCTTGTTGGGTTTTGGAAGAACAACAATTAATGCTTCTTTAAATGAACCAGAAGTTGTTCCTAATGTGCTAAAAGAAGTAAATAGCTGGAGCAGGTACGGTAGGAGGTGTGGAGCAAACGCCTTTTAAATTCAGCTGGAATTCCATCTGGTCCAGGTGATTTATTAATTTTAAGGGATTCAATAGCCAATTCAATTTCTTATAAAATAATTTGGGAATTTAGCTTATCTTTGACTGATTGTGATATTTTCTGTAAACCACAATTGTGCAAAAAATTGTCAACATAAGGAGGTTTATTTTTTAAAGATTCCTAATAAATTAAAAATTCATTAACAATATCCTAATGGGATAGGGCCACCTTAGCATTAACACCATGGATCGCAGTGATATGGGTCTTATTTTATATGTAAATAATTTGCCAAAAATGTACCTGATCTATTAGCATTAAAAGAGAATCTGGCCTTGTTATTGGAAAGTTGTATACCCGCCCATCTACTTAAAATGGAGTTGAATTCATAGC
This sequence comes from Calotriton arnoldi, assembly GCA_963921515.1. Lineage (NCBI taxonomy): Eukaryota > Metazoa > Chordata > Amphibia > Caudata > Salamandridae > Calotriton > Calotriton arnoldi. The sequence goes on from CAWUFW010017068.1 coordinate 222,418, forward strand.
AGAGTTTTTGTAGTTGTATTTTGTATGTAAGATCATTAGATGAAATGAATAGTCTTTCCAATTTTGCAATTTGTTTGTCTAATTCTTTAATTTTAGCATGAAAAGATTTGTTTTTATGGGCCATAATAGAAATGGTGACACCTCTCATATATGCTTTAAATGTGTCCCATCGTGTTATTCGGTACACAGAATCTTCAGAATTAAAAGTCAAATAATCCTGAAGTGCAGATAAATGTTTTGGAGTGTTCTTTTCATTGAGAAAAGCATGTGTATCCATTCGCCGTCTGGATTGAGTAGAAAGAGTAGGGGTAAATTGAAACACAGCTGAAATAAGAGCATGGTCAGAAATGTCTATATTACGTATTAATAGAGTAGAAATTGACTGGATTAATTGTTGTGATACTAATAAATAATCCAATCGTGAATAAGAATTATGAGGACTTGAGAAAAAAGTAAAACATTTTTCAGTTGGTTGGTGTAATCGCCATATATCAACTAATTTAGCTGTTTTAAGAAATGATTTTAAAGTAAAAAAGCTTTAGGTGGGCGATATTTAGATTGTGATGATCTATCTAACAAAGGATCACATATTAAATTGAAGTCACCTCCTATAATAAGTGGAACATTACCTAGTTTAAGTACCTCTGTGGTAAATAAGGACCAAAATTTGGGATCATCACTTGTTGGCCCGTAAACATTATTAAGTAAATAGGCGTGGTATCCAACTTAATTTTAAAAATAATGTATCGACCTTCTGTATCTGAAACTTTACTCTGTATTTGAAAATGTAATTTGTTTGAAAAAAGAATAGACACTCCCTTTTTCTTATTAATTGCAGGTGATGAAACTATAGTACCAACCCATTTTCTCTGCATATATAATAAAATGTTATCATCAATATGCGTCTCCTGTAAAAAACAAATGTCAGTTTTGTGGCTTGCTAAATAGTCTAACATTTTAACACGTTTAACGGGATGTCTTAAACCTTTAACATTTAAAGAAACAATTTTAGTATGATTGAAATTAGCCATATGTCAATATAAAAAACAGCAGAAAAGGACAGATCAAATAAAGATAGCATATCAAAAGTAGCTCTAGATAAGATAAATAGGGAGAAAAAGAAAGACAAGGACTAAAATACATAAGACAACATGAAAACATATATAGAATCACGTACACGCATGACCAAGGTTAGCCCGCCAAAAAAAAGAAACGCCCATATAGCTAATCTGAAAAAAAGGGCAAGTTAGATTGAGAAGCAAAACCTAGAAAAATGATCTAGAAAAATGAATAAATAGATAAAGTCAAATATTCGTAGCATTTTTTCCATGGACATTGATGATTGTAGATCCAAGAAAGCACATAGATCTTCTGGTCATTGAAAGGATTTCGAAACACCATCTTTCCAGACTCTCATAGTAGAGGGATCAAAGAGACCATATTTGAAACCTAAGGATCGTAGCCGTGGTCTCATTTCAGTAAATTGTTTACGTAGTTGAACAGTTTCTTTGGCAAAGTCCTGGTGTACGTAGATTTTATTACCATTAAAAATTGAATTTCTCTAGCTGCTCTCCTAATCAACACCAAATGGTTATGGTGTAAAACTTTGAATATCATTTGCTGTGGTTTGCTATGATGAGGGTTTCTGAGAGAAGGGATTCTGTGCGCTTTGTCTATTTCTACTTTTTCAGAGAATGGCAGCTTTGATAGACCTGGCAGCAATTTTTCTAAATATTGCCAACAATCATTACCTTCCACGTCCTATGGCAGATTAAAAATACATTATATTGGCGGTTGCTATTTTACAAATCCAACAATAACTGACTCATTGGCAAAATGTTTGTCACCATAGGTGCGAAGCTTTCAATTTTAGCTTTATTATCTTGGATTTTAATTGAATTATCTAAAAGTTTAATTGAGAGACTAGCCATGTCTTTACAAATATTTTTAACTTCTGTCACAATTGAGTCAGTATTTAGACATACAGCTTGCAATTCTTCTAACAAAGTGGACAAAGAAGGTTCATTTGAGTCCACAATCTTCGATTTCACAGGTGGTGGGGAAATATTTTGTTTGCGTTTGTTACTCCCTGTATAGTAGGTTTTTCCTTCCATTTTACTGAATTAAAAAAGCAAATATTTTCTCCTGTGTAGATATAGAAATAAAAGGTATTCACCAAGTAGAGAAGAGTGCAGCAGCTAAAACTGACTGTGGGAGTGGTTCCAGGCCTCCAGCCTCGCCCTTTCTGGAAATAGAGCTCTGCCCTCCTGACAGGAATTTCAGCTACATGGGAACAGAGCAGCCAGTGAGAGCAGCAATCAAGTAAATCATCTTAAATCGTCTCAGAAATCCTCCAAAACGTGCCAAAGTGAAGCGTAAGGGGAAAATGAGCAGTATTCTATATAAAAAAGGTATTTATAAAAAGCCCTAATCATTTAAAATATACCATTGATAAATCGGGCTAAGTAGCGCTTCAGCGGGGGCCGCCATCTTGGTTCGCGCTATTCCTAATATATTTCATGTTTATTGTGGAAGAAATCAGAGTTCTAAGTAATCATGAATCCAGGTCCCTTGCTAGATTATCATTATTGTTTAACTTGTAAGATTATGGGCCTTATTGCGAGTTTGGTGGTCCTCCTGTCGGTCCCCCAAAGCCACGCTGACATGATGACCAGCGAGTCTGTTGAGTGCCCGCCCACTGGATTACAAGTGTAATCCATGGTGGGCAGGTGGTGCAGTGGCGGTCTCATGGCGGCAGCTGTATAAGGCTCATAGGTGAGCCTTTACTGCAGATGCCACCTTGACAGTGCCTGCAGCACTATCTTACATGGTGTGGCATGCCAGCAAATCTGTGCACAAACGTGGTGCAGTTCCAGCTGGGCACAACATGTGCATCCCCACATGTACCCCAATGCCCAGGAGTGGCAGGGGACCCTGTTAGGGCCCCCTAATTTGCCTCTCTGCCACTCTTTTCATGGCTGGCTTACTGCCTTGAAAGGGGCGTTGGACACGCAAGGCAGATATATACACAGAAGTGCCGCAGTGGCACCACCAGTATATTGCCACCCCTTTCCTCTGCGTGACCACCAAGGGATCCTGGATCCTCGATGGATGCACCGGTCCTGTGGCAGTCCAACTGCCACACTCTGAATACTGTGGCGGACCCACACTGGTTGGACCAACACCGTGAATACTGTGGCCTACCGTACTCATTATAAGGCCCTAAATGTTTATGATGGTGAACACAATGTTTTATGTATAAGAGTTATTCATTTTCTCTATTTCTGCATGTCTGTCTGTTTTTCTACCATCACTTCCTCCTTCCTGGTCACCTCTACTCATCCCTTGTGGAACAGTTGGTTCTAAAGATGGGTATTCTGTGGAGCTTGTGTTAGAGTTAGTGTTTGCGGGTTGGTACTACTGGTATTGATCTATTACTAATTTCTCTATATGCTCATACAACAGGCACACTGCATGACTCTGCCCTGCACCAGAAAAGTTCATCATGATTAGGGGTGGACAGAATCTTTCATTCCATACACAGAATTGGCAGAATTCTGGCCAAATTCAACCAATCACCACATGACTGAATGTTTCACTTCGATGCTGCAGAAATGTGAGCATGAGCGAGATTTGGCATCCTCCAACACCATTTTCTAATGTGGGAGGTCATGGGCGGTCACAAGCATTCGCTGTCAAAGGGCTGCTTTTTGAGAAGATTTGCTGTAGCTTGAGTAGATTTTCTACTCAAGTGGCAGCAAAATTAACTGAATGGCCGTGTGATCTTTGGCACCACATGGTGATGTTTGCACTGATTTCTCAGCACTGCTTGCACTACTGGCACTAAATTGCATTGTGAGCAGGGTGAAATGCATATCTTCTGTTCATTGGGGGAACTCAGTGGAATCTCATGGAGTTTTTATGTAACTCTGCTAAACGCGAGTTCCAAACTGCCCCTAATCATGATACAGCCTCAGAACCCCAAATGGAATCAGCACAGATGGGACAGTGACACATGGTAAGTGTATCTCTATTCACTATGAATATCTGTCAAAGCAGATATAGGATCAAGAATTGTTAACTGTAAAATGTACTCAAATGAAACCTCTCATGGTCATCATTCAGGCTAAAAGATAGAAATATACATTGTAAAGGCATTTCAAACTCCATGTTTTCATCGCCTAAAACATATTGAATGGTTTTCTAAATCCAATATCTCCGAACATGAATCGATAAGTAAATGTATGTATCATACGTGCATTATAGCAACAGAGAAGGATGAAAGCGGAATGTGACATTTCCTGTGTGCTTGTGAAGATGGAAAGCCAAGTACAGATGTAGAGAGGGCTGATAGAGATAGCACCAACTACATGAACTGACACTTTGAAGAATCCATCAACAGGAATATCTCAGGCTCGAATTCACACTTATGGCCCTTAGGTATTCACAATATGTAGCATTTTGTTGTCAGAGGAGTCCTTTTTTCCATTTGCTTCATTACTTCAGTTCCTATCATTTCTGTTGTCATAGTCTCCACAGAACTAGCCCTGGGTATGGGATGATGCTGCTGAGTTGGACTGGAATTAGGTGGAGAAAATGTGCAGTGGCTTGGTTGTGTCTGGCAAGTAAATCATTTTTAATTGAATGTTTTTTCCTAAAATACAATTCCAAAAAATGAGATACATATAGTTACTATGCAGCTTCACTAACCTCCTCATTTCTCCCTGTCATGGTAATCTGTGTATTACCTCAAGGTAACTATGAACATATTATACCGACAAGCCATGTCAGGAGCAGAGGAGTACAACAACATCCCCAAAATCAGCTTGTAACTAAATATTGTGTTGAAATGCCTCTTACTAGCTGAAGTTGGGTCACTGCCCATTCTTTTCCTGTACACTCTTTTGTGGAGTGTTCATGGACAGCACAAGTAGCCCACATCTGTGATTGAGAGGGTATAAAGAAATAGCCTAAAAAGTGATTCTGTCCTGAGGGGGGCTTTCATTCCCTACCAGTTTCCATTTTTCCATGCATGTCTCCCTCAAAAGAGACACATTATTCTAGTGGTCTTACTACCCACTCCAAGGCTCACAATAAAACGAAAAAGGCTCACCCCTAATGCATTCCAAAGACCATAGGACTGTTTGAATGAATGACAAACATTTACTTGCAATCAATTAATGTCAGACCTTGACTTAAGATCTATAGCGGTGACCTTCCATGATACATCAATAGCATCATATCCTTCCACTAGCATATGTCAAGGTCCTTAATGAGAGTAAGGAGGCCAATTGGCAACCTGACTTGTAGTCCTACAGGAAAGTGGGAAAGAAAATCTGTATAACATTCAAGGGTCTTCTCAAGAAGTGTTTGGGCATGACCATGGTTAATGGCAGGCACACATTTTGAAGATGAAATTGCAGTCAATGTTGATTCTTCATATAGCATTTTGGAACGCTTGCTCAGCAACATTTGAGGTATTTCATTGTAGCATAATTTATTCATGTACTTTCTGTCACTCATTTAGTGTTGTCCATTTTCTAGTTGACTTATTTCTGTACATGACTTCCAAGGCAAAAGGAAGGCATCACAGGCACAAATCAGTATGTCTATGGTATCAGGAGGTGTTATCACAGTTAGTTAAACTCACCTTAAGTTTGGTAATTATTAGAGAATCCTACACGTATATTTGAAGAAAATGGATAATATGTTGGACTTAGCTGAGACTGTCACTCTTGAAATAAATTATCCTATGGCTCATCTGTTCTAGTGAATAAGCAAGATATTGGAAGGTCAGCTGACGAGAGACTGGCTGTGCAGGGTGACTTTGTTGGAGTAATGTTTCACAACTTTCAGAATGTTAATGAAACAAAATCAAAGTACATGTAAGGCATAATATAATACCTGTATGTGATAGGATTAATGTTCATAGTACTTTTTATACTATCTCAGCTTGCATACTTTACATGAATTTTAAATGTCACAAAATATAACACTGGCCAAATATTAAAACACAAAATATAATGAGCACTGAAAAATGACATTCATATTGTGGAATGTGGAAAGCACCTTGAAAATTACTATCATTAAATGTAATAATATTTACCATACTGCAGTGCAGATGCCATATTTGCTGTGCTGCATTGCTTAGCAGGGAGTGAGAAGGACCTTGACATTTCTACTAGGGTAAGACAGTGCTGATTTCTTCCGACACACTAGCGCACAATTAGGCTGCCAACACCAAATACACACCATTTTCACCATAGTGCCACAGATTGTGAGTGATGTCTAGTATAGGATGTGTCTGGGAGGGTGCCTTCTCAGTACAAAATACTGTATTCAGACATACTTTATAACTTTTTCCACTTGGTAAGTGTGTTGTACAGTGCATAACACATGCAAAGCTTGAAATGTTTCTCCTACTTTGTACCTGCCTCAAGAAAGTGTCTTTTTGGTGCAAAGGCATGTCTACAAATGTTAGCAGATATGTCTTTGAGTCAACAACCATGGGTAGCAGCATGGGAAGCCCCATGTGCCACACCAGGTATATCCCCATGATGCAAATTAAACAAGGTAGCACAACGTGTTATTTGCATTACATTTAGAAAGCTTTCCAGGATAAAAAGTTTTGTAATGGAAAGTAAATAGTTTTTCAAGAGTTCACAGCAGTTTTCAGCACTTTTTGTGACTTTGCACAAAGGCTTGACAAATCTACCTCTATATATATAATTGCCTGGCTTTGGCAGTTATCATAAGAATAGCAACCTCTTGGTGAAGCTGCCAATTGCTTACTATTGGTTGAAGTTATTGCTGCTCTAATTTTTTTGCTTCTTATTCGCCGGCTTGCCTTCTCCATCTTGTGTGTGTTCCTCCCTTGGAGATCCCCATGCTCCCACTCTATACGTTTCTATATCATTCATCCCATCAAACCACTACCTGTACCCACTCCTTTGTTGCTCCCTTTTTTCTCCAGCATCCTTATTTTTTTTTTTAATTTAAGGTTTTTTGGTAGGTGTATACAGCAAATTGCCAGGACTTCTGCTTCATAAAAAAATGCTTTTACATTACTTCATTGTTATTTTTTGTATTTACCGTTCTATCTCAGCTCCATAAATAATAAAAAGAAATGATACCACAGTCATGATCAGCGGCCATGTCATCAGGCTTTGTTGTTTGTTTCTTTTATTCAAAGTATATAGCATCAGCATTTTTACAAATGCTGTACTTCGTGAGGCAAAATGTATTGGGAGAGCCAAAAGGAATCTAAAGTGAGAATTTTAGCTTTGTCAGTGCTTTTCATTAAAAGTGGCTGGAAACTAAAGTGCCATAATAGACTTTTTAACCAAATAACAGTTACCTCTAATTGATGACTGTAGTGTAATGACAAAATAAACTTAAGAACATTTCACATACCTGCATTATTAACTTCCCACCCTGTCTGCCTTTTCAAATTTTAGCATTTTATGGCTCGGGGTATTGGAGAGGAAATTGTGCATTAATTCCTCTTAAAGCAGTTGTTCTGCTTTCTGTGTGTCATTGTGTTTCCCACATATGCTTAGGTTGGATTTCACAATTCATATCTTCAAGAGTAATTGTGGTGACTGGCATTTGAGTTTATAATGCTAAAGTACCACTACCAAAAACCAGTGGCCAGAGTAAACTTGACCATGGAAAGGGGCTGTACATCAAGGGTGGAGGTTCGTACAGCTGAACCTCCATACCACTCTTGACCCACAGCTCTTGACTGTGAGCATGCCAAGAGATCTAACTGCAAGGGCAGTACCTGTTGCTGGGGATTAAAGAATCTCCTCAACCACCTTCGCCTTTCTGATTACTGGGGGGTGATCATTGCACTCACTTTCTGGAAGTCCTCGTGAGGTACTGCTGTGAGTATTGCTCTCGATTTCCCCTCATGACCAGTGAGTGTGAAACACCCTGAGACTGTCCAGCTGTCTACTTACCCCTGCTGGGTGCCTCAGGCAGCACTAACATATCCTTTGCCCTCTGTCCTCACTATTCTTCTGCCCTCCACAATGACCTCGAGAAAGCCCTCCAGACGGCTGCTCTTCACATAGGTGGTAGGACAGGGTAAATTGGTTTCACTACTCAGACCCCACAGGAATCGACTATGGAGACGAGCCTCTGGAAGATCACTGTGATTGGGTTGACTCTGCACACCATAGACTCCAAGATATCTGACCTGGCAACTGAGGTGAATTAGCTTAGATTGGAACCCAACACTTTTCATGCCAAGGTGACCAGCATTGACTATAGGGTGCTAGTGGTTGAGCATATGCTGGAGCAGTCGTTGGACTCGGATAGCTGGCATCACTGAGGCAAAGTTGCTGACTTAGGGGATAGATCTCAGAGGGATAACACTCACCTGTACGGAATTCCCCGAGAAAATGGAAGGGAATAATGTGAAAGGTTTTCTAGTGGATCTCCTACCAAATCTCACAGGCCTGCTTTTTAATCCACTCTTAGAATTCTAACTTGCACATAGGATTCAAGCCCTTGCAGAGGTGCCCAGAGATGGGTAATGCCCTACCATACTTGCCTCCTTCGCCATGAGCAGACCAGACACATGCTACAGGCAGCACGAAATGACAGTCAATTTAATCCTGGCAACCACAAAATCGAGATTACAGCGGACACCAACGCCAAGCATAAGGACTTCTTGTTCCTGCATCCAAGATTCTAGAAACTAGGCATCAAATATGGATTCTTGGATAAGGCCAGGATGTGGGTAATGAGGGATGGAAAAATAAGGGACTTTCTGGAACTGATGGACATGCTGCATTTGGAGGACCTGGGATCTCTGGTATGGACATTACCATGCCACCCCCCTCGTATGCAACCCTCCAGGTACGAGATGGGGTGGACAAGACACACTAGGGCAGATCCCAAGACCAAGCGACCAGGAAACACACTGAGAGGGAGAGCCATCTAAAGAGTGTGGATGCACTAATGAATGACACCTGTACAGACTGCCACTGAAGTCCACAGTGAACTCTGTTGGCAGTGCTGATGCCCAATGTCTCCCTCCTGCAGATTGAGCGGACAGACCTAGATGCAGTAATTTGTCCTTTAATAGGTTTCGTGGCTTCCTCCAGAGTTATTCTGTATATTATGCTGTTTGTTTCTTAATCGCAGCTTTACCCGCTGGCTGTGTAGCACTATTGTTTCATGTGGACACAGTGGTTTGCCCGAATGTGGATTGTTAAAGCATTGTTCCCTTTGTACCTTGGAGCTTTGGCACCTGATCCTGCACCCAACTGCTGTTCTGATCTGGGAGCTCTCTGCTGCTGTACACTACCCTGGTGCTGTGGGACCTTTTGCCCTGGCTCTAGCTTTTGAGTTCACAGCCCCTTTTCTGCTCCCTTTTTCCCTACACCCTCCCTTTGCACTTCGGTCCATTTTGGTCTTTCCTGGCACTGTCCCGCAGAATCCCGCTTTCACAGGACTAGGGCCTTGTACCCTATTCTGATTTGGGATGCCCATGCTCACCTTCAGTGGCTCAATCCTCTCCTGGGGTTTAGACCTGCCTTTGACAGCCAGCAACAAATATGTGAAGTGTCCTCTGACACATCCCACACTTGCAATATCTGAACACTGCTTCTGCCTGCCCCATATGTTCCTGGCACATACCCTCCTCATTCTCCCAAACCCCCAATCCGCTTGTCCACTCTTCTGACTCACAGTGTCCTGGGCCTCTGACATCTGCTGGACATTATCCACATAATAACTCTTCTGCCAGTGTCTGGTTGGGTGCCTGATCCATACTTTCAGGCAGGGTGTTAGTGGGTCACTTTTGGCCCCTTCTCCAACATGTCAACCTTGCCCCTTACTATAGTCCCCTTGAATTTCCATGGACTGATATATTATAAAAAAAGAAAGAAAATACTGTCCTACCTTGCCTCTGAGCAGGGCAATATCTCCCTTCTACAGGAGACCCATCTTTCTTGAGCTGTAGTGGAGAAACTGTGCAGAGACTGGATAGGATAACTTATTTACTGTATCAGAGCGCTCCCCCAAGATTTCTGAGGCAGATTCCTTTATGTCTGGCTCCCAGAAATGTGGGATGGTAATTTTAACCTGGAAGACGTTACCTTCAGTACTACGGCGGACCTGTTCTGATGATAAGAGTAGGTATTGTTCAAATTGAAATGTGTTGCAGTCACATCACTCATGCTCTACATTGTATTATGTTAGCATTTATGTAGCTATTTCATAATAATCTTTATTGCATATATATGTAACCAATCCCTGCAAATACTGTGAGATTAAGTTAGCATCTGTGCCACCATTTTCTCTCATACAGCCTCCATTTCACCCTTTGATTAAAACTAAGCTTTTGCCTCATGTTGCTTGCCTCAGCAGAAAGCTGCTGGGATGCATCTGCATCTCCAAGGTTAGGCCTCACTGAAGCATGAGAAAGTTGCTTGTTAACGCGAATCACTGACAAAATATCGAAGGTCAAAAAATCGACCTACAAAAATATCGCAACAAAAATATCGATGTCAATAATATCGACATCCTATCTACAACATGGTAAGTACAAAAATATCGAAAAATAAAATATCGATGTCAAAAATATCGTTATCAAAAATATCGTTTTTTTTGTTGTTAAAAATAATATGTAAAATAAACTAAATAATACTTATAATTAAAATAAACATAGTTAAAAATATTTGATAATATTTAAAATTAATAAGGGGCCCATTACGATGGCGGGCGGAAGCACAACCGCCGTGCTGGCGGATGCAAAAGCACCAGTTACCGCCGGCACGCAGCAGTCCACACGCCCGCCCAATTACGATGCGAAAAGCAGGCCAAACACCGCCGGCAAGCCAGCAACACCGTCCGCCATCAAAGTGCGCCCGTTCACGTAGCGGCGCAGCACAACTGACACACACCGTCCGACGAAACACGTCCCGCCCGGCGCATAAATTACGATGCCGCAAACAAACGGCTCCCACGGCTAAGAGACACCGCACGTGAAAGAGAGGCGGTAACACGGACGCAGAGCACGGACAACGAAGAAGCGGCACCCCGAGCATGAATCCAGCACTGCAGGCCCTTCCCATGCTTCTGCTGATGCACCACCAAGGACGCAACGTACCGCGGAGACGCAGGTAGGCACACACAGAACAAGTGCACGCAAACAGCGCACACAGTGCAAGGGCGGAAAAAGCAGACAACCCCCCACCAGCGCGTGTACACTACACATCCACCATTGCATCCACATATGACACACAGGCCAAATCGTAACATCGCGGAACACATGTGTACACACCACCTGGGACCAGGAACCAACCACCCCGTCACGGCCCCAAAGCGGCGATGACACCGCCACACATGCGCACAACGCAGAGGCCAACCGCAGCGCCATGCATGCGTCGCACACAGACACAGGGACACAACCAAGCAGCACACACATCAGCCCCACCCCGAACGCACATGACACGTGACAGGCCGGCCACAGACATGTCCCCAACGCCCAATTCACGGACAACACCCAACGCCACACAACCGACGCACACATGTCAGTGAAGTCACGCAACAGCAGGACACACCCCAGTGTAACAAACATGGCGTAGCACACAGCGGCGGCAACACCAACTAGGAGAAGCAGGGCCCGGGAAGAGGAACGCCAGTACCACACTGAAAAACCCATACCACCCTGCACATATGAACAAGACATATAAAACGGAACACCAAAGAGCACGGGGACCGACAACAGGTGGCCCAAGAATAACATTCACACACAAGGCCCAACGCAGAGCGGAAAGGCAGCCTGCCGCCCACACAAGGGAGAGCAGACAGCACTGAATGACCTTCCATTCCAACACCGAAACCACAGCCCTACGACAGAAGCCGGTGAATACAGCCATTGTCCAAGAATAGACCAACACAGGCATGCCGAGGAGACCGACCACAGGGCAGATAGCGCATATCACAGAAGCACACAACGGACGGGGAAGAAAGAAGAAAACACTCCCCCATGTCGGCCACATGCAAGTTAATTGGAAGGAGTCACACAGCACTGACCTTGAACTGTCTGAGAAGCATGTGGGAAGAGGGCCCGTGTCCTCCATACAAGCCAACAGAACACAAGTCCTGTCTCCCTACGACTACACAGAGCTCACAGCAACCCCGGAGCGTGCACATTGCAGACTGCACACACAGCCGGAGCACGCCACCTCAACGAACCGCTGCGAAATGGCAACCGCAACACACCTACCCAACTACGCCGAACAGCTCAAGCTGTACAAAACCAACCTGTGCCATACATTGGGATGCGATCTCCTGTCCCTGCTGAACGTAAGTTACCGACTGACTTACCGCATCACATTGTTCAGCTGCGTCATGCCCGTCTTCTACTGTCGGAGGTGTCCCTACCAGCATCCCGTCGAGATATGCCTCTCCAACCCGGCATGTCTGAAGGCGGACCTGCTACCACTACTCCTCCCTCTGGACTCACACGACAGGGCCTGCTCTGCCTATGGGGGCATGGCGTATGTGGCCAACATCGCACCCGCACTGAAATGGGACCACTGTGCCTCCACACGACGGATCATCGATAACAGCTACATCGAATGTCACCCAGCATGCCCCATCATGGTCCTCCAAGGGACAACTTACGAACAACACCTTGACAGCCACCATCCGCTACATTGGCTGGCAAACATGTACACCACCAATGACATGGAAGCCCTGCTGGACGGCATCGCATACCTGACAACCTGTAAATACGTCGGACCACAACGCAGGTTCCCCGAGTGACCTATGATGTCCAACCCCGCACCCATGCTTAGCTTCCGCACGGACTGGCCAGTCACCACCACAACAGCCATACCAAACGACCGGCAACTGTAACCACACCATCAACGACATCGCCATGACATCGGATATGACCGGGACATGCACACTGTTCCCCATCACATCCAGGAACACCGCATGCATCGTGGGAGGCAGTGGCATGGGCTCTGTGTATCGCACCCACATGGACGGAACTGCACGAACAACCAGGACACGACATGGATCCAGCGCCCATGGACACACACACCGCTCAGTGGACATGAATAGGTCGCCTGGAGTCTGTGGGTGCTGCACCCCTCCCACCCCCGCCCCGGGAATCCCATACCAGGACCTTTGCATGGACGACAAGTGCATACAACAACAACACGACCCCAGTGACTGTGACATGTCCAGTAACCACCACAGTGCAACAACAAGTGGCACGCCGCTGCATGCACGCAAGCACATGCCCTGATGTCATCTCACATGCACGCGTGCATGAGGAACAACCGCAGCAAACCTGTCACATGGAACTGAGATGGACTGTGCCCATGATGCCAAGCGGTCTGGTAGGCTACATGTATACCGTCTGTGTCAAAGTCCGCAGCTCCGCAGCTATACGTAAATGTACATTAGCACAGCCTTGGCCAAGCAGATGTCACTCTGAAGCCCACATCCCACATGCAACAGCCAATCACATGTAACCCCACACCCTATCCCATTTGCTATCATGCTCAGTATATCCTCAACATGTATTCCGCTGCCAGTAGTGTCCACTATACTGCATCACAGAGGACAGAAGACTCAATATAATGTTTGAAACCAAAACTGTCTCCGCTGACTCATTTCACAAGTACGAATGAGAGAGGATGAGAGTATGTGAAGTACACGGCAGTCGTGACATGACCATGTAGTCCACTGGTATTGGATGTCAACGCAAATGAGTAGCACAACTGTGGAAGACACACATGTGTCGTGTGAAGTCGTATGGACGCAGTGCTCAGGTGGGTGGGTGTGACGGGTAGATGCGCACATGCCAAGTTGGAGCACGACGTGTTGGGAGGGGTCATGAACAGTACACCACCGCTTCCCTGGGCATTGTGAGAGGACACCTGTCGGGGGGAGTGAACACGTGTGTGCACAGCAGCCGGGCACACGTACAAAGCGGTACCAGGCGCACCTCAGCCCACCCTCTGTGGACAAGCTGGATCCTGTTGTGCGCCCGCCATGCCCCTTGACAAGGCACACACAGCCCCAGTCGACCAGGTGTAACCCCAACATAGTCAATCCGCACAGGCGATACAGGGCACGGGATGGCAGTGGAGCATGGTGTGTGAGAGGTCTCCTCGCGCTCCTCCTGGTCATATCACGCAGGCAATAGAACCTCAATGTCTAGCATGGCACAAGTCAAATGGAAGTGTAGGGGGACGCACCACAGCACGAGCAGCACTGACGTCATGGGAGGTGGCTCGCACCATCCCATCCATTGCCCATTATACCAACCACGCCACATGCCATTGCGACTAAGTGCAAGCGCGTGCGCCACCACCCCCGAGCCCTCCCCAGAGAGGCCAAAGAGTGAATGTGTGGGCCATCAGTCACAGACGGACGCGGCATGGCCGCAAGGGCAGCCACAGCCACTGGGTGTCGCAGGTGGCGGATCCGGAAGGCGAAGACTGTGATGCATAGTCCATGCAGGCCGGGTCTCCATTTGGGGCACCACGCAGGTGGACGGCGTCCCGCCACACATCATACCCTGAGACAGCCCACTCGTGCAACTGGACCCACACATACACTCCTTGCCCTCTCTGGTGCGAGCTTGGGGCTGCCTGTGCAAGCGCTAGCCTCGCAGGTGAGCATGCATATTGGGGGGCGAGGGGTGGACATGAGGGCTGGGGCGAAGATGACTGTATCACTGTCAGTTAGTACAAGGGATGACCCAGATGTGGAAAGGAAGAGACGTGTCCCGTGTGTACTGCAACTAGTCACCAATCCAACTACCCCCATGTCCGGAATGTAAGCCCGCACCTAGGCCCGCCCATCCGCCACATCGAACATACCACCAGCACGACAACCTTCCCATTCGAAACACTGACTGGGGGTGGCGACCAGTGAACAATCATGTGTAGCCTACCCACGCGTACATGTGGGCCCTCCATGATCCATGTCACCTGCGGCAAAGACATGACATGCGCAATGAGGGAAGTGAGGAGAGCTGTCCGCCCCACGCACAGAAGGTGCATCAGCTCCACAGACCCAGCAGCGAGTCCAGCAGGGGTCACATGTGCAGGGGCAGCTGTGCCTGGTGTGAAGGCACATGCATATAGACAGCACATCGACCAATGTGTAGTCTGCCCACATCAACAGTCCATCATCATGCGGACATAGGAATTGAACACAGGGCAACACATCTTAGTTGGTGCACCCACCGTGACCAACAATGCGCAATCATCGACGTACCCGCCCTGTGCATGGCCCCCCACCCAACGGAGGCACATCCAGTGCCACCATCCCACACACACAAGCCTTCCACGGAACATGCTGTGTCCAATGGTCAGTACAGAGTCAGCGCCCATCTGGTGGATCCTGAACAGGAGACACATGCACACACATGCCAGCTCCCACTATGTACGTCTGCCACCTGGCACGTGCAATGTAACCTCTCACCTGTGACGTGTGACTGCAAGCACACAGCCGTCTTGGCATGGGGCTGTCAATGTGGACACCTGTCAATGTTTCGGGAGGTGTGATCCGTACAGTGCTGTACATAGGGTGCAGTGCTGACACCTACTACTGTCTCATATCCCCTCGTGCCACAGGTCCCACTTGTTTTGGCCGCTCAGCCTGTGCCCACATCGTCGTCGTCGTCGTGTGCCATACTCATCCAGCCTCGGAAGCAGTTCCATGCTCAGCAGACACTCATGTTGCCGTGGCGTTGCCGCTTGACGAATATGCAGTCAGTCCCCATCAGCACGCCCCGCAAGTCATTGGGGCCTAGATCCCCATGTGCATGCACATGGCAGTGGTATGTCTCACTAGCCATTGCCATTGTTGGGAGACCTGTTTAAGTGTATTGTGGCCGTGCCGTCCCAGCTTGACAGCTGGGCTGTGGCTCATGTGCTTGCTCAGTCATGTCAGTGATGTGTATGCGAAATTGCTATGTGTCGTGTTGCTTTGACATGTGTCCTCTGCAATTTCCCTAGGCGGAGACCGAACATTGACCGCCCATACCAATTGCTGGTGGACATGGACGATACAGAGGTTATTAGGAAGTTTCGGCTGGACAGGCCAACCCTGCATCGACTGTGTGCCATGTTAGAACCCCATCTCCGTCCCCGCAGGGTGTATCCGACTGCTGTCACCCCCACGGCTAAGGTGATGGCCGCCATGCATTTCTTCGCCACTGGGTCATTCCAGCACACAGTGGGCAGTGGAGGAGGGATGTCCCAGCCCATGTTCAGCAAGGTGCTGAGGGATGTACTGGCAGCCATGATGCTGTACCGAAACAGGTACATCCGCTTCCCCAGGGGTCGTGAATTGGCGGCAGTGAAGGGTGCATTCTATGCCCTTGGCAGAATCCCACACGTCGTTGGAGCCATTGACTGCACACATGTTGGCCTTGTTCCACCACAGGCCACTGAGCACCTGTACCGCAACAGGAAGCACACGCACTCCCTGAATGTGCAAGTGGTGTGCCTTGCGGACATGGTGATCACCCACGTGTGTGCAAAGTTCCCAGGCTCGGCCCATGACGCACACATAATGCGCAACAGCATCTTGCCACGACTGATGTCCAATCTGCAACAGGATTGTGGCTGTATTGTCGGTGAGTATGTGGAGTGGTGTAGCGTGCTGGTTGTGCGATGCTGTCCCCTGTCCAGTTGGAATAGCAACGGTTCTCTGTGTCCCTCACACCCAGGTGACTCTGCGTACCCGAATGGGGCATGGCTGCTCAGTCCATTGAGGAATCCTCGCACCCCAGCAGACGATCGATACAATGAGGCACATGGGAGGACCAGACGTGTGGTCGAGCGTACCTTTGGCCTCCTCAAGTCCAGGTTCAGGTGCCTGGACCGCACCGAGGGTGCACTGGCGTACTCCCCACAGAAGGTGTGCCAGATAGTGGTGGCGTGCTGCATGCTGCACAATCTGGCCATTCGGAAGCAGATCCCCCTCATTGTGGATGACGGAGATCAACCAGGGCCCCAGCCCGCAGACCAGGACAGCTCGAGTGAGGAGGACAGCGGAGAGGAGGAAGCTGGGAATGTGCGTCAGCAGCTCATCGCCCGCTACTTCACTTGACGGTGAGTGTCCATGTACGACGGCTGATGTGGCTGTATCTGTGCAGGTGTGTGTGTGCTGTGTCAGGGTGGCCGTTTGTTCACTACGTGCTGTGTGTCAACGCTCCATGGCCAGGGTAGTATGCCACTGTTGGTGACTGTGGCATTGTGCCCTATTGCTCTGTGCGATGTGTGTACATTGCTTGTAGTTGTTGACATGTACTGTGTGATGGGTGTGTGACACACTCATTGAATGTGCTCCTGTTCTGTCTCCCACCCCTAGGTCCCTACAGGCCCTCCGGATTCCATTGCCATGCCACGCATCAGGTGCCTTTCCGCCCAAGGTGGCCGTTGTATTCCGTACAAATAACACACAGGGCACAAACAGCAGTTAGTGAAAAAGGTGCATTTATTACAAACTGTGACATGTGATTGTGTGTAAGGTGATGACAAAAGTGGTGCGTGCAGTGACAATGAGCTGTCGGTCATGGCTGCGTGATGCTCAGGGTGTACCCACTGGTTCTATGTCCATAGTCCAACACACACATGCCATCCAGATGGCTGTGTGGAGTGGGATCGTAGTCCAAGTCAATGCAGTGGCTGGTCAAGGAAGGCTGGCGGAAGGCTGGCTGGCTGCCTCACTTGCGACTGGAGCGTGCAAAGTCCTCCCGGGAGATCTGTTTCCTCTTCGGACGGCCCCTTCCACGTTTGCGAGGGGGTGCCTGCTTGCGACATGCTGGTGGTTGAGGTGTGCTCACTGGCTGTGGACGCAGGGGAACTGGACACTGCTGCTCGACCCTGCGCCCCGGCAGGTGGTGGCGGAGGGGAGCTGCTATCCCTGGCCGTGTCCTCACCGCCACCACCAGCTGGCCCATGAGGTCCACGAGTTGACCTATACGGGCGTCCATGGACCTCAGCACCCCCAGCACCTCCCGCATGTCTGAAGCAGACCTGACCCATTGTTCTTGGGCCTCCTCATAGGCCCCAAGGACTCTGGCCATTTGAGGCAGGGCATGGCTCCCAGGGGAGGCTGGCGTTTCCCTGACCCTGCTCCTCCTACCAGTCCTGCTGCCACCGGCCTGCCCACTAGCCACATTGCTCACCACGGTCCTCGCTGTGGCTCCCAGGGTGGATCCAGTCGGCCGGGCCACCACCTGCGCTGGGGCTGGTGCCAGCGAAGACGTGGTGGTGGTGGCGGCGGTGGTGGTCGGTGCGGCGATGGTGGCGGTTGCGGCAGTGGTAGTGGCCGCAATGACCGTGGGTGTGGCCGCAATGACCGTGGGTGTGGCCGCAACGACAGTGGCAGCAGGGGGCTGGGACTGTTCAGCAGCCCTGGATGATGGGTTGGTGGGTAGGAGGGGTCCTGGGGAGCGGCTGGGCCCTGCCACACCAGATGGGCCTGCTTGGTGGTCCGTGTCCGAAGAGGAGGTGAGATCCTCCACATCCGTGTGTCCTCGTTGAGGGCTTGTGGGCTGGCTGTGCTGGCTGCTGTCTCCATCCCCAGCATCCGGCAGTTCGTCACCTGTGGAGAGAATGAGATTTGTTATTGTGTTGCACCTGGCGAAGTATGTATTTGTCGTCTGACATTGGCAGTTCGTGCAATCTCGTACATGGGTTTCCCGGAGGCGTGTGTGTGGCTGTGGCATTTGTAGTTGTGTGTGCTTGGCAATGGGACTGTGTGCTGTGCACATGTGGCATGGGACGGATTGGCCATGCCGATGGGTGTGTTGCTGTGCCCCTACTCATTGTGACTCTGGTGTATGCGGGCTCCTGGCCCATCCTGGGTCTGGTTTGTACTTTGCTTTTGGGGTTCAAATGGAACGCTTAGGAACGCATATGGCAACATGGGGGCCATGCCCCAGATTCGCATTTGGGAGGGAATATGCTTTTGGGGTACAAATGGAACGCTTAGGAACGCATATGGCAACATGGGGGCCATGCCCCAGATTCGCATTTGGGAGGGAATATGCTTTTGGGGTTCAAATGGAACGCTTAGGAACGCATATGGCAACATGGGGGCCATGCCCCAGATTCGCATTTGGGAGGGAATATGCTTTTGGGGTTCAAATGGAACGCTTAGGAACGCATATGGCAACATGGGGGCCATGCCCCAGATTCGCATTTGGGAGGGAATATGCTTTTGGGGTTCAAATGGAACGCTTAGGAACGCATATGGCAACATGGGGGCCATGCCCCAGATTCGCATTTGGGAGGGAATATGCTTTTGGGGTTCAAATGGAACGCTTAGGAACGCATATGGCAACATGGGGGCCATGCCCCAGATTCGCATTTGGGAGGGAATATGCTTTTGGGGTTCAAATGGAACGCTTAGGAACGCATATGGCAACATGGGGGCCATGCCCCAGATTCGCATTTGGGAGGGAATATGCTTTTGGGGTACATGCTGTGAGCCATGGGTGCTGAACGTGACATGTGTTGTGGCAGCATGACAGTGCATGGTTTGAGGTGTGTGCATGCTTGACATGGCCTGCATATTTGCTGTCTGTTGTGATTACTGGACATGGCATTGGACGCATCGTTATGAGTGAGTGATGGTTGTGTGTGAAAGCCAACGTATTGCAGTTGTCCCATCTCCTTGGTATGCGTGCTGCCCTGTGCCATGTGCATCACTGCAGTGCTCGTGGGGGGGTGTGGCCCATGTTGTGTGTTGTTGCTCACAGTGTGACGTGCGCTTCATTGACTTCTGGCACATGGTTGGTCATGGGCATGTATCTTAGCGTGACTGCTGTATGTGTGGCAGCTGTGCGGATGACATGCCTTTCATGAGACTGGGGCTGACGGATGGGATGGATGGTATGTTGTATGTGCATGGTGTGTCTGTGTGTTTGATGGGTTCAGTGGTGTTCGTGTGCATTTCAGTTGTTCCGCTCTGTTGCGTCTTGTGTTGTTTGTCTTACATAGGCGTAGTTGTGGGGTGTGTGGTTGACAGGCAGTAGGGGCTACATGGACAGGACTTCAATGGTGTTTCGGTTGTGTGTGATGAGTTGCACAGTGGCTGCCGTGTGGTACTATTTTCAGTGTGGCTTGTGTATGCAGACGTGGCTCCTTGGGTGTTGCTATGTCTGTGATGGGTCATGTGAGGTGTGAGTCTGTTGTTCATGTCCGTGTGCACATTGTTCACTTGTTCGTGACGGTGAGCGGTGCTGCGTTTTCGTCTGCTACGTGACATGTCCCATGTGTTGGTCGTGTGCCGGTCCTCATGCCTCCAGTAATCCAGCCCTGTCCAGTTTCTCACCTGCAGGTTGTTCGTGCGTGCACTGTACTGGATGCCACATGGCTCTAAGCGGGGGGTGCTCCATGTTGCAGGTCTGTGGGGGTGGCGGGGTGTTGTGGGTCGTGGGGGTGGCTGGACACCCACTGACACCGATTGCTGTGGACCGTGATGTCTGCCTTTCGGCTGTCGTTGTGCACTGCGGTGGCTGACACGTGGCTGTGGGGTGTGGGGGATGCTCCTCCTTGCTGTGCTGTGGGACTAGGGGCCTGGTGTGTGTTGTACTTGTGCTGTCCACCGTCCCACCCACTGCACTTTGTGTTCCTGCCACTTACCTGTTACTTGTCGGTTTGTGCAGCTGTGGCGGACACATGGGTGTGGTGGGTGCTCGTTGTGGCGCTTCTGGCATATTTGGGGACCTGTTGGTGGTTACGTGGCTAGCTGAATGTACACATGTCCCCACGCATCTTACAGTTGTTCTGTTTGGGCTGTGTGTGGTGGTGTCTGTTGCATGTGTGTGTCGTGTATTGTGTGCTGGACATGGGGGTGTTTGTCCCTGGGAGCTGTGGCATGGTGGTAGTGCATGTGAGTACATAGCGGTGTGCTGGTATACATTAGTTTGTACTTACCAGCCTCCACTCCCCCTGCTAATCCGGCGAGGATCTCGGGATGTATGATGACTCGCACCTTCTCCTCCCACGCTTTGAAGGTCTTGAAGAGCGCGGGATTCCCTCCGCCAGTGACGGCAGCCAGCTCTCTGTTTTTGCCCTCCTTCTTCTTGACCAGGCTCTTGACGTCATTCCACCGTTTGTTAATTTCGACTCTGTTCCTGGGCAGGGTCCCGACTGCATTGACCTGGTCTACGATCCGGTTCCACATTCTGTTTCTGGTGGCTAGTGGTGTGTGTTGGACCATGTTCCCATAGATTTGTGGGTGCACCTTGATGATCTCGTCGACCATGACCGTCAGCTCAATGGGCGTGAACTTGGGCATTCTTTGTGGTGCCATGGTGTTTGTGGTGCTGGTGCGGTGTGTGTTGTGTAATGTGCAGGGGGTTTGTGGTGCCGGTGTTTGGTGGTGGTGGTGGTGGTGGTGGTGGTTGTGATGTGTGCGTTTCTGTGGTGTGCTGCTGTCCTTGCTGTGTCACTGTGTCCTCTCCTCTCCTCTCTGGTTTGCAATGTAGCAAGGGGTTGTAGTCTGTGGGAGTGCTGCTTTTGTACTCACCTATGTGGGTGTGTCCTCATGGTCTGTTGTTTTCAGGTGTGTTGTGTCTGGGGTTCTGGCCTTTGTATTTTTTGTTTGTCCGGGGGGTGTTCTCGGGATATGTACTGTGCTTGTGTATTTGTGCGTGCCTTGCTGTGTGGACTTGTTGGCCATGTTGTGTGCTATTGGTTTTGTGTGCGGATGGTTTCTGTGCAGGTACGTGGGCGCCATGGCTTCTGCCGTGTCGATTCTCATCGGCGTTGTTTGCGCTGGCGGGCGGTATATTTGTGGTTTTTCCGCGCTCATGTCGGTGCGATCGTAATTTCACGTGCGGTGTGTCGGCCGTGAGGGCGGGCGGTTTTGTGTTGTCGTGCGTGTTTCCGTCCGTGGCGGGCGGTTTGTCTCCGACTCGGACGTTGGCGGGCGGTATTTTGTGTGCTTTTTCCGCCGATGGCGGTATTCGGTTTGTGTAATCGTAATGGCGTGGTCGGTGTTCAGGCGGTGTGTGCGGGCGGATTTTTGCTGCTTCCATGCCTGGCGGAATTTTTTGCGCCGGGTATCGTAATGTGCCCCTTAGTAACATATATAATTAAATAAAACATTAATTAAACATATACATATAAGATATAATATATATACTTACTTAATAATAATTTTGAATAATTATTGTAATACATTTTAAATTATTAAAAAATATTATAAATTACAAATACATCTATACACATAAAACAATAACATAAATAAAAATTAAATAATTATGTATAACAAATTAAAATAAATAAATTTACTTTTAATATTTTTAAAATTAATTATATACTATATTAACTAAAATAATACAAAAAATATTAAATAGCGTAGGGAATAAAACTACTATTACAACTCCCAAAAAACAACACTAAGAAAAATGTTGGATAGCGTAGGGGTAAAAATTACTATTCCCACTCCAGCGAGTGTAACAGTAGGGAAAGTGTTGGATAGCGTAGGGGTAAAAATTACTATTCTAACTCCAGTGAGTGCAACAGTAGGGAAAGTGTTGGATAGCGTAAGGGTAAAAATTACTATTCTAACTCCAGTCAGTGCAACAGTAGGGAAAGTGTTGGATAGCGTAAGGGTAAAAATTACTATTCCCACTCCAGAGACTGCAACAGTAGGGAAAGTGTTGGATAGCGTAGGAGTAAAATTACTATTCCCACTCCAGGGAGTGCAACAGTAGGGAAAGTGTTGGATAGCGTAGGGGTAAAAATTACTATTCCCACTCCAGAGAGTGCAACAGTAGGGAAAGTGTTGGATAGCGTAGGGGTAGAAATTACTATTCCCACTCCAGGGACTGCAACAGTAGGGAAAGTGTTGGATAGCGTATGGGTAAAAATTACTATTCCCACTCCAGGGAGTGCAACAGTAGGGAAAGTGTTGGATAGCGTAGGGGTCAAAATTACTATTCTAACTCCAGAGAGTGCAACAGTAGGGAAAGTGTTGGATAGCGTAGGGGTAGAAATTACTATTCCCACTCCAGGGAGTGCAACAGTAGGGAAAGTGTTGGATAACGTAGGGGTAAAAATTACTATTCCCACTCCAGAGAGTGCAACAGTAGGGAAAATGTTGGATAGCGTAGAAGTGACAAATAACATACTTATAAATAAATTAATTTTTTAAATAATTAATGAATTATTAAATAACTCTAAACTATTTACCAATACCAATAAATATTTATTAAAAACATAATTACCAATAGAAAATTTATTAACATTAAATTAATAATAAATACCAATAAATAATAAGTAATCAATATTAATGACTAAATATGAAATATTGAACAATAAAATATTTTTAATAACAAAAAACATATAACTTATTAAAACTTAATTACCAATTACCTAATATTGAACAATTAAATGCTTTTTTATACCAATAATAATAATAATTAAACATTAATTATCAACTAATAAATAATTCTTAATATATTAATTACATTTATCAATAAATAATATTTAATTATATTTAATTACCAATTAATGATAAAACAACAATAAATTAATTTTTAGAACCAAGAATTTGTAATTTTAAAAAGTACCTATTAATAATTAATATCCAATAAATTAATTATCAATACCCAAAAATAAATTTAATAATTACTTAATTAGATTTCAATTACTTCCAAAAGTATTCCCCTATAAACGCACAACACACTTAATCAATTAATAAAAATTAATAACTAATTAATAAAAATTAATTACCAATTAATAATTGATTACCAATTATCAATTAATTAACAATAATATATTTATCAATACCAATTAATTAAAATAAATTATAAATTAATTGCATTTAAATTACATGATGATTAATTCATCAATTAATAAAGATCAATCACCAATTAATTAAAATTAATTACCAATTATTGATTAATTAACAATTATATAATTATCAATACCAATTAATTAAAATAAATTATAACTTAATTACATTTAAATTACATGATAATCAATTAATCAATTAATAAAAATTAATAACCAATTAATAAAAAATAATTACCAATTATTAATTAATTGACAATAATATAATTATCAATACCAATTAATTAAAATAAATTATAACTTAATTACAATTAAATTACTTCCCACCCTATTCCCCTATAAACCCGCAACCCACTACAGAACTTAAACGCAAAAAATAATTAAAATTAAATTATAATTCCTAAAAATTAATAATTCATTTAGTATAATTAAATTACTTCCCACCCTATTCCCCTATAAACCCACAACCCGCTACAGTACAAAAAAAAAAAAAAAACTTAAAAAAATTAATTTATTAACATATAAAAATTGTATACATATATTTTTAAACAATTAAAACACGTAACAAAAACACATATAACACATACATATTAAAAACATAACAAAATACATAACAATAATACAAATATCGATATTAGTAACATCGATATTAGTAACATCGATATATTTGATTTCGATATTACTAACTTCTATATTATTGACATCGATATTAAGTAATTCGATATTACTTACCTTAGGGTCGATATTCTGTCCATCGATATTCTGTCCCATCGATATTCTGTCCCTTCGATATTTAAACTTCGATATTATGGTATATCGAAATTTTATTTTCGATATTTTGACTGCCCACCGTTAACGCATACCTTTCCTTGAGATAGAGGGTGCTCCCACTAGTCCAGCTGCAATCACAGACTGTATGACCTCGCCAGAGAGATAGTGTGTGCCCGGTCTCAGACTCTGAGCTCATCCTTCTGTGCCTCCTTTTTGTTCAGTGTTTGCCCAAGCTGTATTTTTCCATAATGGGTGGGTCTTTGTGGGCTCTGCAATATACATAATGTAACTTTATGCTTGTTAGAGTCAGTCCCTCATCAGCCATCATAGGAAGCTGGTCAGACTGGACTCCACTGCAGTGTACTTTGTGAATAAACCAGTTAGATTGCATTCTCTACTGCGTCATCGATTCTTCATTCTCTTGGAAGGCTAGTGGAGGTCGAGAGTGACCCGGGTTACCCTAGTTGGATCACTTCCTTCAGTATGCCCTTGCCAAATTTGGAATAGGTGACCATTTGTTGGGTGCAGGTGCCATTTATGATCTTGCTGGCAATCAGTGGGATGTTTTCCTTCACTTCAACAGGAGATGGAGGTGGACTCTGCCCACATGGGCCTGGGAAGTAATCAGCGCCGAGCATGGGAGTTGATAATAAACCCACTAGGCTACTTGACGCCGTTCGTAATGGAGACATCGAAATCCTGACCAGCTAAGAGTGGAACGTGGCCTCTTGGACAAATGGTGCTAGCTTCAACTTACAGACAAAGGACATCCCTACATTGCAATGGTACATGGCAGCCAATCCAGACTGTTATTTTTCCTCACTGCTCACCAACTGACACTGCAGATCTTAGATAATGGTATTCTGAAATAATCCCTGTCGGACCATGAACCTATCTGACTCCACATACACTGGGAGATGACTCCCCAATGTCCGCTCCCTCCACAGACACGCCACAGAAATCTGGGATCTCCTCGACCGCACCAATCCTGACGTTGTTTTTTTTACCGAAACCTGTACCAATGCCTCCTCGGGACCAGACATTGCGATCGCCATCCCCGAAGCATACAAAATCACCCGGAAGGACCGCCCAAACCACCCCGGAGGCGGCATCGCCATCGTCCATAAGGCCAAACTCCGCCTGAGCACCTACACAGACGGGCCCATAGACCTAATGGAACACCTCCACTTCAAGATACAAGTCAATCCGACCACCACCCTCTGAGGCACCCTCATCTACAGACCTCCATGACCCAACACACCTTTCTACGACTCCATCACCAACATCATAACCATGCATGCCATCAGCTCCTCCAACTACACTTTGCTGGGAGAACTCAACTTCCACCTCGACACCCGCCAAGACCCCAACTCCACCTCCCTCCTGGAAAACCTCCACATCATCGGACTCAATCAGATTGTACCAGGACCCACGCACTCAGCAGGACACACCCTCGACCCCATCTTCACAGCAGGAAAATCCATCTCCTTCAGCCACACCTCTGAACTCCCATGGACGGACCACCGCTGCGTCCACTTCACCTTCGAAACAAACACATCCCGCAGACTCCCACCCCAGCTCCAACGCAGGAATTGGGACAAGATCTCCGACGACCAGCTCGCCGCCACCCTCAGAGGCTCCGCTCCCACCACCTCAGACGATGACTCCACCACTGCTGCCCGCACCCTACCCAAATGGATCACCGACTGCGCTAACACCGTTGCCCCCCTCAAGCAATCCTCCAACCCTCGTGCTAAGAAAGCCAGCTGGTTCTCCACTGAACTCCGGGAATCCAGACGAACCTGCAGACGCCTCAAAAAACTATGGAGGAACTCCAAAACCCCAGCGGACCTTGACAACTACAAAACAGCCACCACCGACCACCACAAACTCATC
This sequence comes from Calotriton arnoldi, assembly GCA_963921515.1. NCBI lineage: Eukaryota > Metazoa > Chordata > Amphibia > Caudata > Salamandridae > Calotriton > Calotriton arnoldi. Next base: position 248,895 of record CAWUFW010017068.1, read on the forward strand.
AGACATTCTAGGAAGAAAGCTCTCCAGGACAGAATCTCTACCCATTCACACAACAGCAAAGAACTCTTCAGCATCATCAAGGAGTTTGCTCAACCAAACAGTGAGTCCACTGATATCCCACCCTCCCAGGACCTCTGCGACTAACTCAGCAACTTCTTCCATCACAAAATCAAGACCATCTACTACAACCTCGACAACAACAACCTCCACAGGGAACCCACACCCACCACTTCCGACAACACACAGCCAACAATGGACAGCTGGACCTCCCTCAGCATCGAGGATACCCTAAAGACTATGAAGAACACCCACTCCGGGGCCCCCACGGACCCCTGCCCCCCACATCTACAACAGACCTGCAGACATCATCACCCCTGAGCTACCAAGAATCATCAACTGCTCCCTCAAGGCTGCCTCCTTCCCCGAGGACTGGAAACACGCCGAGATCAACCCTCTCCTGAAGAAACCCTCGACGGACCCCACCGACCTCAGAAACTTCAGACCGATCTCCTTACTCGCATACCCGGCGAAAGTCATCAAAAAAGCTGTCAACAGCCAACTCGCCTCCTTCATCGAAGAGCACAACATCCACAACTCTTCCCAATCAGGCTTCAGGAAGAACCACAGCACCGAAACCGCCCTCATCGCCGCAACAGATGACATCCGCTCCCTCCTCGACAAAGGAGAGACTGTGGTCCTCATCCTCCTGGACCTCTCCATGGCCTTCGACACAGTCTCTCACTGCACCCTAGCCCGCAGACTCCATGATGCAGGAATCCAGAACAAAGCCCTCGACTGGATCCTCTCATTCTTCTCCGGCAGAATGCAGCAGGTCAGACTCCCTCCTTTCCTCTCCTAACCCACACCGATCACCCTCGGAGTCCCTCAAGGATCCTCTATCAGCACCACTCTGTTCAATGTCTACATGGCCCCACTCGCAACCATCGTCAGATCACACAGACTCAACATTGTATCGTACCCAGACGACACTCAACTCATCCTCTCCCTGACCAACGATCCGGACACCTCGAAACATAACTTTCAAGAAGGAATGGAAGCTGTTGCCGGGTGGATGAAGAACAGCTGCCTACAACTGAACACAGACAAAACTGAAGTACTCATCATAGGCCTACTTCGCGAAGCCTGGAATGACACCTGGTGGCCCCCGCCCTCGGAAACCCACCCCCACCCATGGACCACGCACACAACCTTGGAATCATCCTGGACTCCTAACTCAAAATTGATCGCCAGATCAATGGCGTCACCTCTTCCTGTTTTTACACCTTTCGCCTCCTACGAAAAACTTTCAACTGGATTCCCCTCGAACACAGGAAAACCGTCGCCCATGCCCTCATCAGCAGCAGACTAGACTACGGCAACGCACACTACGCCGGGATCAACAAGAACCTCACCCGCAAACTCCAGAACATCCAGAATGCGCCGCCAGACTAGTCCTTAACCTACCACGCCACTGCAACATCACCCAACACCTGTGGGCCCTTCATTTACTCCCCGTCAAGAAGAGAATCACTTTCAAGCTTCTCACCCATACTCACAAAGCCCTTCACAACACCGGCCCCACCTACATGAACCACCGCCTATCGTTCCACGCACCCCAAAGACTCCTCCGTTCAGTCCAGCTTTCCCTCGCGACAGTGCCATGCTTCAAGAAGGCCAGAACAGGAAGCCGCTACTTCTCCCTCCTCACGGCCAAGGCATGGAACACCCTCCCTCTCCACCTCCGCCAGACACCAACTCTCTCCAAGTTCCTGAAGGACCTGAAGACCTGGCTCTTCGCAGGATGACCATGAGCGTCCGGCAACTGCACACAACCTGGTGGGCCCTGGAAAACCTGGCGGGCCCGGGAAGACCTCAGGACCTACCTGGCTTCTCGACAATACTCCGTAAGCACCAAGGAGCAGTGTGCAGACCCCCCCAAGCACCTTGAGACCCTCCCGGGTGAGTAGTTGTGCTTTACAAGACTTTGATTGATTTATTGACTCAGCCAATCCATAAACCTTGGAGACTGAACACCTTCTTTTATTAACTGCCCGCTGAATAGGCCCTCTTAAAGTCTCATGTCTCCACCTACCTGAAGGAAAGCATGAGTTCCATGACCTTCGCACAAACGCTATGGGAGACAGCTAAAGCCACCCTTGGAGGCCAATTGATGCAGGAAGCTGCCCTAGCCAACAAGTGCAGCTCCCCCTTGAAGCCACCTTCCAGGTCAAGACTCGCTCATACACTGCTGACCCCTCCCTGTCTGATAGACAATTGTTGGAAACTGCTAAACAGGAGCTAAACGCCTAATACACCTTGTTGCACTTGGCCCTTTTGCAGGGTCATCCCTAAACTTTTTGCCTTCCTCCTAGCCTTTTTTCTGACATGGTGTTGGTGGTTTTAGGACTCTGGGCACTTTAGCACTGCTGTCCAGTGTAAAGTGTGTGTGCTCTCTGTGGTAAACATGGTAAGATTGGTCTACACCTGTTTGGCATATTTAATTTACCTGTCAGTCCCTTGTAAAGTGGTGTCTCAGATACCCGTGACCGGTAAATTAAATGCTACTGGTGGGCTTGCAGCGCTGATTGCGCCACCCACCAAAGTAGCCTCTCAAACCTGTCTCAGGCCTCTGCCATTGCAGGGCCTGTGCGCGCAGTGTTACTGCCGCTGTGACGTGACACCTAAAGTGTGTGCCATGTCTGTGACCCCCTTTGTACTGCATGTCAGTCACCCCTAAGGTAGGCCCTAGCTAGCCCTATGGGCAGGGTGCATTGTAGGTAAAAGGTAGGACAGGTACCTTAAGTGTGTGACATGTCCTGGTAGTGACAAACAGCCATTTTGGTTTCTCACTGCTGTGAGGTTTCCCTCTCATAGGAATGCATTGGGGATTCCCTGATAAGTGTTTCAGTGGTAATTCCTGATATGAGAGGAGCAGCGTGGTCAAGTTTGGTATGTTTGGAATAGTAATAATAAATGCTGCGCAAAGGTGTGTGCAGATTTATTATCACTATTTTAGAAATGCCACTTTTAGAAGTTGGCATTTCTGTGTGCTATGTGTCTGCCTGCCTGATGTGTATTGCATGTCTGGCTCTGGAGTGACAGGGGCTGGTGAGGTGTGTGTGGCTCCAGGGAGGGCAGGGTGAGTCAGCGCTAGGCTGAATAGGAAATTCTGCATTTGGAGTAGTGGGAGGAGTAGTCCCCGGACCCTGAATAGGTCTGTGCCTGCCTAGGTGAATGCTGGGTCCGCCCCCCTGTGGTGTGTCTGTGGCCCGAGCCCCCATCTGACAAAGGAGGGTGTGAGCACTGTACACAAAGTGCTTCAACACCCACCAGAACCAGTTGAGGCTGGTTCCCCCAAGCCCTGTGCCAGGGCAGACAAAGGGGAAATGTGGTATAAGTATTGGGGCTGTGACCCCATGTTTGGGTTGTGCTTGCTGGTACCTGTTCTGGGGCGAAGGACTGCTGGGCGATAGGAGGAACCGCCATGGGACCCAGCTGCTGCTTCCTGGGGGTCCCTACGTGCTGGCCTGCCTGTGCCCAGCTCTGCCCCTGAGGACTTTGGGGGGCTTGACCTGTGGGGAGCACTCTGGACTTTGCTTTATGCTCCAGCCCAAGAGGAGCGCTGGTGCCCTGCAGCGCGCTGCTGCGGACACTGCAGGGGGAATCCCGGCATGGGGACCCCCCCGGGCTGCTGTGGAGTCACGCAGGAGTCCACCCCGTACTTGTGCTCCTGAGGAGCGGGAGCCCACCCCGCTTTTATGCTACTTTGGAGCGGGAGCCTACCCCGCATTTTGCCGAAGAAGCGGGAGCCCACCCTGCATGTGTGGTGGAGCGGGAGCCCACCCTGCAATTGTACACCGCTGAGGGGGCCGCTGCTTCGTGAGCAGTGACCCAGAGAAGAGCGCGTCCGACCAGGAAGTCAGGCATCCTGCCTGGTTGTGGGCTGGGCCGGAAAGGAGCGTAACGCGAGGCCCGCGGGAAGCCCAGATCGATGGAGGCTTCGCTCCGTGAGGTGAGGGGCTGAGGCACACTGTCGGTGCCTTCCCATTGCCAAGAAGTTGTTGGCCAGAGGAGCCCCGGTGAGGGGGGCTCCACGAAGCCATGCGGGTGCAGGGAGTGGCACCAGAGGAGACCGGAGGAGTCCCCGAACAGCCCGGTGAGTGGGGCTGAAGCTTGAAGATCGTTGGTGCCAAGTGATGGCACAAGGAGGAGCCCAGTGAACGGGGCTCCCTAGGCACGGTGAGTGCCAGTGCTTGTTGGTTAAAGTCCCGGAGTGGGGCTGTGGTGGCACAGTGGTGCCCAAGCTGATTCTCCACAGCTGCACCGCCTGTTGGAGGGCAGCTGCAACGTGGGAGCAATTTGTGTTTAGAGTCCCGGAGTGGGGCTCCCCAGGCACAGTGGTGCCAAGGCCAATTTCCACAGCTGCACCGCGAGAGCACGGGCAGCTGCAACGATGGGGGCATATTTTGTCCAGAAAGGAGTGAGTTACACTCCCCCGCCCCCAGCGCATTGCGCACCGTGTTTTCACGGCTTTGGCAGCCAGAGGGCTACTTGAGAGGCCCTACATTTACGCCCTGACATTTTGGACAGAGGGCATTTGAGCCCCAGCGGAAGGCCAGTTGGCCTGGGGTCAGGTTTGGTACCTGTGTGTACCAGGTTGGCGCAAGGCCCTAAGGGAAGGTGGTGTATGCACCTGGGGAGGGTCACTAAGGTGCCCTCCTAATTGTGATTTGTGCATAATGTGTTTATGCTTGTGATTTATGCCCAATGTGTTTTATGCCTAATGTGATGCAGACATAATGTGTTTATGTTGCAGGTGATAATGCAAAGTACAGTATTTTACCAGTAGTCACTGGTTGTGTTTTATATGTGCGACTAGTGCTTTCTAAAGGTGCTGACAGTGGCCCGATTGGCCCTGTCCTGTATATAATCCCCTGTGAATATTGCCTAGTGCCAGTTGGCACAGTGTATATGTGTGATTATGATTCTAATGTGTTTTGGATAATACAAAGGCTATTTTTTTAATATAACCTTGTGTGGAGTTTCTTTTGTGGTGTGCCTAGTGTGTTGCTGCTGTGTGTGTGTGTTGCGCAAACGCTTTACACATTGCCTCTGGGATAAGCCTGACTGCTCGTGCCAAGCTACCAAGGGGTTGAGCAGGGGTTATCTTCGGTGTGTAACTCCCTTACCCTGACTAGAGTGGTGGTTTCTGCCTGGCTTAGGCGCTTGCCCTAGCCAACCAGAAATCCCATTTCTAACACACCTCCAAGGCCGAATACATGTTGTACCACCTAGGGGCCCGCCACTTCGAATAGGGTGAGAAGGCTGGTAGACTACTGCCCTCACAACTTCGACAGAGGGAGTCAGCAATGCTGATTTCTGCCATCTGTTCTGCCTCTGGACTCTTGGTCAGACACCTGCAGGAAACAGCCACTAGGTTTGCTACATACTACAGAACCCAATATGATTAGGAACTCTCTGAAACCACAGGACGCATGATGTATACTTCAGAAATCTACATCTCCTGTGTCTGAAAGAGGCGTGTTGCAAATTTTCATGCAGAGAAATCACCAAGGAAGATAAAGCCCTAGCCATATCCAACCTCCCTTATAATAATGACATTGGAGAGGATGGTTTCTCTGGAGATAGTGGATTCTCTCCATGCCTCTTGCAATGCAGTGGAGCAAAACGGCAACATAGATTGCCTCTCCAAAAGGGCGGTAATTGCCGTCATCCCCAAACTGAGTAGGTATCCACAACTTAGCAGTTATATCCCTCTTTAATGTGAATGTAAAAATATTGGTAAGCATACTGTTGTCCTTAAAATAGGCATCCCAATCCTCATCCACCATACCCAGGTAGGCTCTCTGCCTGGCACATGTCTTGCAACCACCTAAGAACCCTGATTCACCTGCTACGTCTCATAAAAAAGATCTGCTGGACGATGCTCTAGTCATGTCATTCAACGCCAAGAAGGCATTCAATAGGATAGAATGGAACTATTCGCTACACACCCTTCGAACATTTGGCCTTGGATATTACTTTATATCCAAGGTCCAATGGCTTTAGGAAGCCCCAACCACCCAAGTCAACGGTGGAAGGTTCTTTTCCAATGCTTTCCAGGAACAGTGGGGCACAGGCCAAGGATGACCCTTGTCGCCTCTGCTATACCTCATTGTGATGGAACCCCTAGAAGCTGCCTTTCACAATTTCTTCTGACATTGTGGGGTCCCCTATCCCAATAGGTCCTTCTAAATTCTTCTGCCATTCTCCTCATGGGCCTCCAATAGTCTCTTCTGACCCTCATGTTTCTTATCTCCGAAATTGCTGTGACATTGGGATATAAAGTGAACTGGAATAAGAGCAAGTCTTTTCCCATATTGCGGATGACAACTGCAGCATCCATTACTCCTTACCCCTTTCAATGGAATCTGAAGGGGGCTCACATAACTGGGGGTGTATCTGAACAAGGGTCTGGAAGAGATGGTGTCCAGTAATCTGGATACAGTTATTGACAGAGCCAGAGCAGACTACGCATAGTGGATGTACTTAGATTTGTCTCTCTGGAGCAGTATACAGGCATTGAAGATGATCAGGATACTCCACTTCATATCAGGTCTCTTTCTTCCGACTGTGATCCAACTACAAAGACATTGAGACCCAGATGAAGGTATCCAAAATGATAGCCCAAAGACGACATGGTGACTTTGTACTCCCTTGATTGGAACATTATTGTATGGCTTGCCATCTCTACCAACTAGATGAATTGCATTCAAACACTGTGAATAGCCCCTTGTGGCTCGTCATCGAACATCATCTCACTTCTAGTGAACCAGGGCTGCAGTTCCTGTACAAACACCAGTCCCCCTCCTCCATAACACAGAACCCATTGTAAAGAGCTATGGTAAGCTCCTGGTACCATGCCCATGAACTACTACATACTCCTATTCATTTACACACGCACATGCCCATATGGAGCAACTCTGTCAAACACGTGAGTGGACAGCCCATATGCTGGAACAAGTGGCAAACAACTGGGATCCTCACTGTGGATCAACTGGTCTTGCAGGTCTACCTCAAGCCATTTGACTTTCTGCAAGAGGAATTCTGGCTACCAGCCACTCAGAAATGGAGATACATCTAACTGTGGCATTGCTTGCATAGTAGGTTGGGGAGGCCACCAAGGGTCCTGGGGAACTCCCCAATTGAAAGGTACTTACAGCACTGGGTCCTTTTCAAGGGTGAAAAGCTGGCTTTTATAGTCTGTTGACATCGCAGTCTCATGCTGCACCTAAACTGTCCCATTTTCAAGATAAATGGCAGGGAACTGATCGAGGAGTTGGGCAGGTGGGTTAGGGAATCCGGAATTAAATTCTGCCTTTTTGCGATGATTCAGAACTGGTATTGTACCCCTCAGAAACTGCAAAAGGAGGGCCTCCTCCCCCACTCGACCTGCTGGTCATGTAGCCAGATAGAATGTGACGTACTACACATCTTCCATGACTGCCCAGCCCTGGCTGACCTGTGGCACAATGTTGTGTACTCTCGCACCAAGACTCTGGATATGACACTTCCTCTAACACAGCAGCTGATTCTATTACACAACATGGCTGATCTCCCCAATTTGATGAGGTCAATGACTAGAGCCTAGATATAAATGTTCTGAACCTGGCGATTCCCCATCTATCCACACAGGATTTATATGCAAGGTACAGGACAAACTTGGAACTTTCCTGCATGCCTGGTCAAACGCTTTTTGGCCGGCAGCGAGTGAGGTTGGGCCCTGGTACCACAAGCTGAACAGTCCCCATCTGGTGCACGGGGCAAATTGTGCTGGCTCCTCCTCACACTGGACCCGGCTCTTCACCGGGTATACTAAGCCAGAGGGTTTATTACAATAAGGGCTGTCCCAGGACATGTGGCCACTGAGGAAATCTGTTGTTACAGATATTTGCCCTCTACTGTATTATGCGTCGCATCTAAGCGTATTTGCTCCGACTGATGCACCATCCTCTTTGTTTCCACAACTGATACTGCCCACAGTGCATTGATACATTCTATTCTCTGATACTCCACTGAACTCCCCAGGACCTCTGATGATGAGAGCCCAATGGTCTTTGAAGTAGTTTCTATTGATTTGTTTGTTCACATATTGCCTAAGGACTGTCCCACAGTATCACATATTTTGATACCATAATTAATTTTCTAATTTGTCCTAACAGGATGACAGAAGAATTAAATGGCTAATTTCTGTATCTCCTGCATGGGGTATGCCATCTGATGGAACATCCTTTGCAGATCTCAGGAGTTTCCACTGATGCTGGAGTCATAGTAATCACCAGACGGACCCTGAATTAGGTCAGCCACTTGGTCGGCCAAACCATGATCAGCAGTTTAAATACCTAGATATGATGGGGCTTTTTTTCGACGTAGCTAGATAACTCTTTAGTCAATAAATTGCTGTCTTGGCCATGGTTTGCATTGAGGCTATCAATTGAAAGGTCACAATTGATTATTTGCAGACCACTGGTCCCTAACCATCTGTCTTTACCTTGAGTGTTCTTGAGCTGGTTCGGAACAGAACATTTGTTAGCAGAAAGGAATCTTGGTTTGTCCAAGTCTTATGGTGGTTTGCTACTCTGTGATATATTTGATTTCCCCAGACTCGATACCCCCTTAGCTTTGCATGCCCTTTCCCACAGTGATAGCAAACTGAAGCTGCTTTGGCAAATATCAAACTATAAATGCTTCAATGTAATGTTCATATAACCCTGTGATAATGGCAGGAGAATAGATTGAGCAGGTTATGTTTCTCAATTATAATATTTTTCTCCTGCTTGCACAAATGACACAAAATTGCTTAATGGAAAATATTCATGACATTTCACAAGTTAAATGGTTTAAGAAAGATTAACATCCTGTGCTGGGTTTCACTTGGTCAACAACCACTGATCCTCTTTATTTTTGTAGATGTAGACGAGATCTAAGTTTCAAGTCTCTTGAAATTGAATATGTCCAGAAGTGGTTCTGTCTATGGTTTGGGTAGAGCGTACTTATGGGATTCAGTGTGGAGCAGGTTGCATCACAATGTGACTCAGTAGTGCTTTCTGCTGCATCCAATAAACTGTGTGATGCTACAGAGGTGTCTATAATGTTTCCAAAACAAGACTTTTGTCTCAGTGTTGGTTTTGTGGCTCAGCAATAGACCAGCACCCAATAGCAGATGAAGCTGTCAGACTCTGGATACTTGAACCCAGTGAAAATCCTGCCATCTAGGAACACATATGCAAGTGAGGAATGTGACATTGTCATCTCATGTAGGAATCTGGTCAAAACAGGGAAGGGGCAGGGATGAGAGAGACAAAGTGGACTGGATCTCACGCTTCACAAAGAGAATTCTCTCAGTCGAGATACAGCACAACTCTAGCTCAATGTTGTGGAGACAGATTTATGGAGACAGATGCTTGGAAGACAGAGGGAAAAAAGGTAGGTAAGTTAAACCTGCTATGATGAACATTCACAATCCAGCAGCAATAGCAAGGCTTACCAGTTGTGGCATCAGGTGCTGCTTTGCTAGGCCTTAAGCAGACCTGGGTCCAGATTTATAAAGGATTTGCATTCAGTTTGCCATATAATAATGCAAACCTGACACAATGTTTTATAATCCATCGCAAATCGTGATTTACCCCAAAATAAAGCAAGGTTGCACTTCCTTGCCTTAGTTTGCAGCACGGGGGCATTCCATGAGTGGTAATTGGGTGTGCCCGTTCTACCACACATGGATATTAATGCAAATCCATATCTACAAACAATTGTAAAAAGTGATTTGCACAAAATACTGAACCTCCCTGAAGCTGGCATAACAAAAAGAAATGTTTTCGTTTATCCTCATTTTCCCAGATTTGTATGTGCTGCGTTTTACAGCAAACATGCAAAGTGGGGAAAGCCTTAATGCATTGTTATGGAGTCCAGTTTCAGTGCAAAAATGAATCTTCGGACAATGCAGACACTACGGCCCAAGCGTGTCTGCGTTGTTGCCTGGTTGCCTAAAGTGTGCAAGCGCAGGGAGAACACAGAACAGTGCCACAAATGAGTGCTGTCTCCTGTTCACACAACGCTGCACAGCAACTTTACTTGCTACCTTGCGTTGCATGATTTCTGTCAGTCTGGGCCCTGCGTTCCAGCTGATGGCCTATACCACTGCAAACTCAATGGTCACAATGTAGGAGGCAAGTGAAAGAGGAAGAACAATATGACATCAATAAGAATTAAGAGAGACCTACTGGGAATAACAGAGGGGACCAAAGGGAGTAAAGCCTAAAATATGAAGGACAGGTAGCCAGTGTGAACTGATACAAAAGACAAGAGCCCCACAGATTCATGACATGTGGTCACGCAAAGACTGTGTGCCATGTAAGTTCTTAAGTATGGCTCTGCTTTGCTCCCAGTAACCCAGAAGTGACCAAAACCTAGGAAGTGAGTAGCTGAACTGTCTGGAAGTAGTAGTCTAGTATTCATAACTTCTTCAGATTCCACAGACACAGTCTCCAAACCCCATGAATCTTACACCTTGAATGTGTGTCTGTGCCAACCTGAATCCTGACAGGTGATGGCAGAGGTATCAAGAACCACAGAGATATTTATGGATTTATTTTTTTATCAAACATACAGCTTCATACAGATGACTATGCACTCAAACCTTTGAAGCAGAATTTTAAAAATATGCTATTAACAGAAATGTTATTGATTCTATTTTCTGTGATGTGATGTGATGTGAAGTTAAACAATCATATAAACACAATAAGACTCACTTGATCCAAATGAGTTTGTCCTAGGTTAAGGTCCCAGAAATGCTGGGAGATACTTAAGTGTAAACATTTAACGGGAGAAATACAATATGTAGATCATTGAAGAAAAATGGACTTTGGTGGATGTTGGTTTTAAGGGGATAGGAGAGTTTTTCAGTGGAGAGATTAAGAAATAATTTTCAGAATTTAACCAGAGTTTCCGGCCCTTCCAAATTCATGCCTTCACACGTTTCTTCAAAAAACTCTGATCAGTTATCTAAAAAAGACAGGAACAAACAAATAATATTAGAAGTGAAAGCTCTTAAAACGTAACTGTCATACCACTTGCTTTGTGTCTAAACTCCACATAAAATGTTAGAATTCAGGATATATGAGATACTTTGAAGGACTATGGAGTTTTGAAGTAGACAATGACAAATAAGAGACTGTATGTTGGGCAACTTTTTACTGTATAATGTTTCTCCATATACAAAAATATCTTCCAGAAGTGTACTTTGATACGTCAATATGACACCAAAATCATTCATTCTTTGACCATAAAAAAATTAACATCCCGGTAACCTTCAGTACTACAATTTTTCGCATCTGGCCTACAAAAGGTTTCTTGCAATACAATTTCTGATTTTTTAAAAAATTCTGTGGCATTTTGGAGCTTTTTAGAGCTCTCACAAAGGGTTGAACTTCTGAGTGCAGAAGGCACCCCCTACTAGGAGGCAAGGAAGCCTCGAAGGTTGCGCCAAGCAGGCACATAAAACCTTGCCTGCTGCCCCTTGGCACGTGACGCATTTGGAGCTCCGGCAGAGGGCTGGACTGCTAAACCCAGAAGGCACTTTCTGCTAAAAGTCAGGGAAACCTCTAAGGCTGCGCTGGGCGGGCACATACATTCTTACCTGCTAGTCCATGGTGCAGGGTGCATTTTGGAGCATTTTAGAGCTCCCACAGAGGGCACCTCGTGCTAGAAGGTGGAGAAGCCTAAAAGGCAGTGCTGGGCAGGAACATAACTTCTTGCCTGCTGCCCCGCATCTTGGACGCACACAGGACATGCCCGGGCTCCTGGCCCAGATAGCCCAGATGCACCCATCTGCCATCGGACAAGACTGGGCCTGGGTCACCTCTTTCGCCCACCCCAGATTATACTCTCAAAATGGGGAAACATAAGTAATTTGCCATTATCCAAAATCTGATGCTGCCTAGTAAAGGCTTCTGTTCCAAATCTACCATCATGTCTTTCTTGACATCTGTGGTGGGAGCAGGGAATGAGGAAACTATTACAGTAGAAGAGGAGCCAGGTCTACTTGTCCCAGGATCTGAATGGACATTTACGGGAACATTGGATGCACTAACCCTCCGCTCTATAACATTATATCTGAACCTAGTGTTAGAGACTCTGGCACAGCAGTCATAAAGGGTCAACATCTTTGACTATTGTGGCGGAGGTTCATTTGACTGTCATTGAAAACACTCAAGAAGCCTTGAACCTCTAAGCCAAACTCTTCCGCCAGCTTCCAAGAAAAGAAAGAAAGAACCTGGTCCTCCCCCATCTATGGTAATAACTTTCAGCCTGACACCTCTATGTCGCTTAAGGGGTGATCCGTGGTGGCTGCTGCCACTAAAACTTGGGAGGGGGGGATTATAAAAAAATAAGAACTTACATGCCGCTCCCGGAAGCCACCTCAGTGCTCCTCTGCTCAAGCCACCTCGGTGCTCATCTGCTCCCCTCCCCACCCAATCCAGACGCTGCTTTTATACTATACTGGGGGAGTATGGTGAGCAAAATAATGATGGATTTAACCCAGATATCTTGACTGGTTTAAATGTTTGATTTAATGAGCATTTCATCCATCATGTGTTGCCACACCATTTTTCGCCCTAAGTGTGATGGGAATGGCCATACGTGGGTCCCTTGCTCGCTATGCCACTGGATTCAAGCGAGCCTGGCTGATGAGGGGTGCTATCCCAAAACGGGCCCTAGGATGCCTGTTTCCCATCCAGGGAGGACCAGGCTTGGCAGTTTGGGCTGGACTGTTCCCATGAGGAGCAGGGTCAAGACTTATTTGCATATGGCTGGGTCCAAACTGGGGTGGTGTAGTGAGCAACAGAATGATGGATTTAACCCAGATCTCTTAATTGGGGGTGAATGTATGATTTATTCAGCATTCCATCCATCATTTGTTGCTGCAGTACTCATGCTTTTACCAAGCATGAGAGAAGCCCCGGGATTGGTCTGAGTAGGCTGAAACACTGCTCATTCAAGGACAGGGAGCCTGTGCCTCTTTTCGCACCCGGTTGTGCAAGTTAGCTGAGTTGGATAAATGTGAGTGCGCATGTTGGTTTGGCCATCCTAAGACAGCCGGCCAAACCGACATGCGCACTTTCAGTGCACCTACCACTACTCCTCTCTGGGCCTGGCTGCTGCTGATGCATTAAGTATATCTGATTGGTGTGCAGTTCCTAAGTGCAGGTGTGAGTGTTCAGGTCTGCAAAAAAGTGCCCTCACACACCCCGAAGGATGTTATGCTTCATCATTTGGGCCTGCTCCTCGTAGGGCCTGCGCTGCAATGCCCGACGGGCACCCGCGAAGGGGCTCTTTGGTGAAGATCTTTTTGATGAAGCCGTTAGGTGTGTGTGGGTGTGTGGAGTAGGTAGTGTAGTGAGTGCAAGGTGGTATCTAAAATAGGTTTAGGGAAACCCTATTGCCTAAATTTTATTCCTAGGGTTCACTAACCTAACTAAAACAAGAATCCCTAACCGGATACAATGGTCCTATAGGGCATGTGTGGTGTAGAAGGTCGATATGTTTCTTGCCTTTGGTAGCCCCTAACGGGTCTCGTGGCAATTCATCAGGACCGATAGTTTCAGAGAGAGTATCTAAACTCTAACACTACCACAATGCTGGTGCTAACAGTAAGAGGATGCAATAGTTACCAGCTTTGCAAGTAAATACCAGGTCTGATTTACCTGATATTCTGCGACCCCATAAGATGCCATTGATGTTCTTTTACAAGCCCCTTTCTGTTCGTGTCAATGCTTCCCAGGGCTAGTAGTCCCCCCTCTATACGCCTTAATTCCATCGACCATATAACATCTTTACACACACAAGGCTATATTCTGGGTACTAGTTTGCTGGATCCTTTTCCCATGAGAAATAGGCTTAAGACTTGACACTTCCGGGCTAATTGTGATTGACGCTAATGAGCAAACAAAGTAGCTTTGTCTTCGTTGCAGGAAGGGATAGAGGGTGGGCCAACTTTGAGACTGTCAGCTGGAATATTGCAGGCCTTTTACCTAAAAAAAGAAATGATCCAATCTGGTGGGATTTTATCAAGCAATCTCATTATATTTGTCTTCAGGAGACTGGGACCTCACAGACCCTTTTTGCCAAGATGCTGCTCCATCCCATATAGAATGAGCAAAAGGTAGTCGGACCACCTTCATTTCTCTATCATTCAAAGCCCAGCTCATATAATTTGATATAGGTTCTCCACTTATCTAGGTGGTGCTGGTTAAGTTTTCATAAACAGTACATTTCCCTCTGATACATTTTTATAATGTCAGTTCATTATTATGTAATTTGCATGCTTTATTTGCCTTCATGGACTCATTTGCTGTTCAGTTTCATGACCCTTTTTGTTTCTCTTAATGGGGGATTTTAATATTCATTTATTCGAAGGTTGGTGCCCATACTAAATACTCCCACCACCTGCACCTTGAGTATGAATTGCCTGCACATAAAACACTCTCACCAAGGAGAATCCTTAAACTCTTTAATCCATCAATTTGATCAGAATTTTTCGCTAGAGTTGCTTTTGAATCAAGGGGCTATGACCATACAGCCTACTAATTTATGGAGAGGCTATGATACCACTTTGATTTCATTTGTGCGTCTCCTTTTTCTTTAGGCATGCCCTTGAACTGATATCTGTCTCTTTTACTACTCCCCGTCTGAGAATAGCCCATATTCATCCCACAGTCTGGGTATCTCAAACTTAGTTATTTTTTTTGTAGAGGAAGTAAAGGCTGGAATATTAGGGCTGTCTAAAGTAAGAGCCCCAGCCCAGATGGCATCCTGGCTGTCCTGTACCTGAGTGAACCCAAGATTTGGGCCCCTGTACTCAAGCAAATATTGAATGCAGAAGTTAGGGCAGGCGCTGCACCCTCGTAATCTACTTCAATCATAGTCCCTATTTTAAAAACTGGACCACCTTATTAATAGACTCCTTAGTTAAGGTCATTGGAAGGGTAGTGACTACTAGCCTGGCCAGGTGAGAATCATATTTAATCAGACCTGCATTATGGCTTCTGGTCCGGTCTGAGCAGTATAGACCAATGTTTGAACTTGCAACTTATGATTGACAAGTACACGATTGCCAAATCAAGAACTATAAATATGGACCTGACGTAAGCGTTTGACAGAGTAGTCAGGATAAATTATGAGCCATGCTTTTAAGTATGGCGGTGGAACCTAACATCGTAGCTTTTTTTGAGGCTGTAGTTCATTACAATATACCTGGAATCTGTTCTGATCCCTTGAACGTGCAGTGTGGGGTACAACAAGGGTGCATTTTGGCCATGTTTCTGGTTGCCATGTACATGAAGGGTCTTGAACGGCACCAACTAAATAACGGTAAGGTTTCTCCAAAGGTGGGCAAATTTCCTCTCCCTGCTTTTACTATATGCAGGCAATGCTGTGCTTTTAGCCAGAGCAGGAGCGGGACGGCAAAAGTTAGATGACTCCTGTGTGTCTCATTATGAGCTCAATGGACTTGGATCAAATTATAGTAAGTCCTTCCTTATAGTGATTGGATCTGGGCAGTCAGGAGTTAAAACTTTTTATGCCCAGGGTCAGGTTTTGGCTAACATTTATTCTTTCACTTATTTAGGGGTTCAATTTGATGATGCCCACTCCTGTCTTCCCTTAGTTGCTACCAAGAGAAACTTGTATGCAAGAACAACTACAACCATCTCTTATTTTGCACAACATTGGCAGAAACCACTGCATGCTCTCTTTAAAATCCACCAGGTTAATACATTTCTACAGTTGCATACTGTAGCAACATATGGGGTTACAGTTATTTACCTGCACTTCAGATAGCCTAAAATAAAAAACCTGTGACAACTTCTATGTGTGGCACAATGCACCCCTACTTTCGGTGTTCACCAAGAGTTAGGAGTTCAGTGTTTAGTAGACACACCAGCCCTGCGGCTATTACCTAGTTGGACTTCAGTTTGGTTACGGCCGGAGATTAAGCTAAATCTGTACATTATAAGGGACAGTTTTGCCCCTTGATTATGTCCATAAAATTCTCTGGTTAAAGTTTGTTAAAACCTCATTTTCCTCTCTGGGCTGCCCAGAATTGTCTGAGTGGCCTGAATGAATAGTGAAGGTGGATAAGACCTGGGTGCAGAAAGCATTTGCATCAGCACCCCAACTCAACAGAGAGGGGGTAGAGCTCTTGAAACCTTCTGTCTGAGACCATTACTTGTTAAAATCAGTCCAGCTGATGGAACCTTACCATATTACAGTCAGTATACCTAAGCTTCATTCTTAGTGACGAGGTTTAGGCTGACCAAATTACATTGGCTTTACGCTTTTACAAGAGGCACAAATATGGGACCTTGGGGTTGTGATTCAGTGTCTGTAGAAGGTACATGACATTTTGTCAAATTTGGCAAGTTTTATATAAAACCGCAAAGAGATTTCATAAGAATATTTTTAATTTTAACAAAGTTTGCCCAGCTTTAATATTTTTATAGTTCCTGGAAGATAATTATTTGGTTATTCTTTTGCAAGTTTTCTTTCAGATGCAATTAAAATAAGTCACTTATTTTCTGACTGATGATATGCCCTGTTGGCTCCTGACTTTACATCTTCTTGTCTCTCTAAGGAGAAAGCTCCATTTTGATTGGCAGTTATTCGTTGCCAACCTGTGACATGATTTTTTATGTAATGTGTTGTATAGATTTAATGCGATTTTTATATTTTTATTTTTATTGATCATATGATTGTGGTATGACTTTTTATGGATTTCTTTTATAAATTCTGAAGTAAAGAGTCCTTAATTGATTTATATATTGATTGTAATTTCTGTTATCATTATGCTGGGACATGAGGGGTCTCTTTTGCTAAGGATTAACAGAGGAGCTCTATATATTGCAGAGATGAGGTCTCCTAAAAGCATAAAGGACAACATAAATATCTTGGCATATTTTAATAACAATAATTTTAATGAAATTATCAATGGGAAATGTAAACTCAATTATGTGCCACACAGCTACTAATTGATAAGCATCTACATGCATAAGTAACTAATATAAGTATATCTGACACAAGTGGTTTGTAATCACCTGTAAAAGCATGTTTTTTATGCTTCTATAACAATACAACTTTAAAAGTTTATAAAGTTGCATTTCCAAAGTTTAGATCATCATAATCAAAACAATCTTTGATCAGTTACTTAAAATGATAAAAGATACATACAACACATTATAAGCAGAAATGACATGATAGATTAATAAATCCAAAATGACAACTAAAATTAAATTCAAGCTAAAATCATTAAAAATCTTGGTGACTTGTGGTGATACAGTATTAGGGTTGGGACCTTACAACATGTTGTTAAAAAACACACATCACCTAAAATTGTGGTCAACCCCTTCTTTTCCTGATCCTAATTGCACTTGTTAGAAGATTGGCAACATTGAGGCAGACATATTCAGTAGACAACATCTGCAAAAAGGTTAGGACAGGTCTGGCTTGGGTGAATTGTTTCCCTCTTAATAAGGGTAAAATAAATTGATTACGGGCACTGATGTAGTATTCAAAAAATAAAACAAATTGCCTAGTGTCTCGGTCAGAAACATTGTCACAACCTATATGGTCTGCCAGAAGCAAGTGCAATGAATTCAGTCCGAAAAGATGTTGGGAGTTTGTGACAAAAGTGAGATATGGCTCAATGAACCCACAGGTTTTGGTGATAACTTGTGCAGGAACAGCAGGGTTAGCTAACTCTATGCTCTCCATAGATGCTTGTACTGCAGCGCAAAAATGATTTCTACCCAAACAAGATCACCTCTTAACATACTGTTGGGGTGGTCATATAAATCTGGACAAGAAAAATTCCTGATGGCTGATCTAATGTGGTTTGACCATGGAATAAATTTAGCCTTATCAAGGTGCATTCAATCCCTCAGAGTTGCCGTATACAACTGCAATTCTGGGTTTATCCATATTGAAATCCATCTTATTAATGGGCCAATTTTCAGCAAATCCAAGATATAGCCAATGCCTAACTCCTCTTGCACCACGGAGGAGGCCATGGATTGGGACATATGCAAAAGAAACAATTGATGGACGGAATGCTGGACAATGCAAACATTCACCCCCAGTCACAAGGATCTGGGTTTAAACTTTAATCCATCATTCTTTTGCTCACCACACCACCCCAGTTTGGACCCAGCCATATGCAAATCAGTCTTGACCCTGTTCCTTATGGGAACAGTCCAGCCCGAATTGCCAAGCCAGGTCCTCCCTGGACCGGAAACAAGGATTGGGACATGGCAAGTAAACTTCTCAAAAACTTATTCTCAATTAATGGTATGTCAGGGGACTCTTTATAGCCCCAGATGTCACTTCCATATGAGACTAGGGCAATGGTTTTTGACTGATAGATTTTGATCAGTGCCTTTATGGGCTTGTCCCCTAACCAAATAGCAAAAGCAGACACTGGAGCCACAGCCCTTGTCATGGTGTTCCTTTAAACTTTTAGTAGGGGTGTCCATGAGCTCTTTTGATCAAAAAGGACCCCAAGGCAGGGAAAGTTTAGATCACAGAGAGAGAGAGAGAGAGAGAGAGAGAGAGAGAGAGAGAGAGAGAGAGAGAGAGAGAGAGAGAGAGAGAGTGTGTATGTGTGTTCTTATCAGTTTGTCAATCTGTGTTATGTTTAGCAAGTTGTTAGGTGTGTGATGGTGTTACATATACATGTATGTGTAGTCGTGTGTGCCAAGGTTTGTGCGTGGTTATAAGTGAGGGTGCCTGTGGACACACACATGCACCCAACATAATTGTTTTATTTCTGTGTGTATGTGTGTGTCTCCGAGTGCACATGTGTGTTTTGGTGTCTAAGTATGTGTTTATGTATGTGCACATATGTGTATGTTTATGTGTATGTGTGTGCACGCAAGCAAGTGTGTGTGTGTGAGAGGGTGCATGTGTCTGTATCATACATGCATTTATGTCCTTGGTTCCTATATATATATAAAATTCACCATAAAGATACCCAAGCCAAATTGGAGAAGAATAATTTCTTTGCCAAATTTGGTCATTTTCTTTGCAGTGAACATTTCCAACTTCTCTTTCTTTGCATGGCTTCCTTAAAGTCTTAATTTTTTAGTGTGTAAATAATGGGGTTACACATCGGAATCAATCCATTGTAAATTACAGAGAATACTTTGCTCTGACTCACTGAATACAGGGAAGCCGGTGGTATATAAACAAAGATAATGAATCCATGCTATAGGATCACCACCGTGAGGTGGGAAGCACATGTGGAGAAGGCCTTCTGTCTTCCTGTTGTTGTCTGCATTTTTAGGATTTCAGAGATAATTTTGATGTAAGAAATAATGATTAAAATACATGAGAATATTACCACAATGACACCCAAAATAAAAGTCATTGTTTCACTGGTGTGGGTGCTGGTGCAGGAAAGTTTTAGTAGAGCTGCAAAGTCACAGTAGAAGTGGTTGATTGTAGGAGCCTTACAAAAAGAGAAAGTCGATAAGTGGATGGTGTGGAATATGGGCTCTGCCAGTCCAAGCAGCCAAGCTGCAGAGGCCAGCTTGAGACATGTTGACGTACTCATGGCCACCGTGTACTGTAAGGGATTGCAGATGGCAGCATAGCGATCAAAACACATGATGGTCAAAAGTAGACATTCTGTTGCAACCATAGCCATGAAGAAGTAGAGCTGCAGCAGGCATTGCCACAGAGTGATACGCATGTTCTGTTGAAAGAAAGTGGTCAGCATTTTTGGAAAAGTTATGGAGGTGGAGAAGATGTCTACACATGACAGGTTGGAAAGGAAAAAATACATGGGAGTGTGAAGATGAGTGTCAGAGTAGATAACTGAGATGATGAGAAGGTTTCCTGAAACGGTGACCAGGTAAATGAGTAGAAATCCCACCAGGAGGAGATCGCGGAAGTGAGAAACATCTGAGAAACCCACAAGAATGAATTCTGTCCAAGACGTCTGATTTCTGTCTCCCATTTCTCATGGGCTGCGTCTTTTTCGGTTTTAAGGTTAGCTACAAGGAAAAGAAACATGTGACTCTTAGAAGTACAACAGTTAGCTATATGACAAGCTGTACATTTATTCATACAGTCTGAAAGAGATTGTTATGGCGCACTCTGCATCAGATTGCCAGCTAATAAACCAATTATGTTCATCTGGGATGCTGTGTATTTGTAGATGTTCTGCTGCTTCTATGATAGGAAGAATGGCACAAAGAAGCTTTGAGGACACAGGGATGTATGAGCAAAGCAGAAAAGCTGTGCTTCTTTGGAGCCATGTAATGCAAGTATTCATAGCACGTTTGAGAGACTATCTATGTATTGGTAGACACGAGCATCGTTACTTTTTCTTTATAAATTTTTTGTCAGATTGCTACTGGCAGAGATAGGGTTCAGAGGTATTTTAGGAGAATACCAGCCTTGCATTTTTTCTGTTGCCAGTGTACGCTCCACCAGTTTATTTTCTTGGAAACTTAGCTTTGGCTTTGTAAAAGTGCATCAAAAGTTTATTAAAGAGGTTTTCAATAGGGCTGTATGAATATATCCTTTCAAACTCCAACTGTTCACACATTTGTAAACTTTGTAAGATCTTTCAACAAACAATGCATCAGAGAAATGTGGAAATCCTTATTTGTCAGAGCGTCAAAGAAAACCTATTGTTCAGTAAACTACTTGAAAGACAGTGTGGGCTCAATGTAGTCACATCAAGCTTCTGCTCCAAGCTATGATGTTATGCCAGGTTCAAAGGTCTTTTACAGTCAACAAGCAACCACATGCGTAAACTCAATACCCATGATTCCATACTGCTCCAGACAAAGATGTAGATAGAGGAAGAGAGAGAGAAAGAGAGAAAGCGAGAATCCTTGCCTATGTAAGGGAAATATTCCTCTGTAAAAGGAAAGGCAGAAAGATCACCAACACCTGGGAAGAAAGTGACAGTTCTGGCCATTGAGAGTTCTTCTCTTCCAACAATTCCATTCTGGGTACCGTGCAGTACTATGTTTGTGTCTTCCGGCCTCATGTCCCCTCACATGGATGGTGAGGGTTGAATGTGGTACCAAAGACCTGTGGTGATGCTGTCTCAAAGAGGGCGCTATCCGTAGCCAGTGCATTCTCACAGGGGCTCTCTTGGCTGCTAGTGGAGGTTACTGAGCCTTGAATATTGATGTAAATGTGTATGGTACATTTATTTGGTCAGACTTATGGCCGTTAGTGTATCGCACACCAGTCGCCTTCAACGCCACCACCTGCGCATTCCCAAAGTGAATTATCACACAGGCAGATGTAAGATGGCTGTGCAATAAAGCCAGTAGCGGTCGGTGGTGGGAGTGCCGCCGGGCGATGACGTGGGGCGGGGGAGGGGCAGGGTGGGGGGTAGTAAACTACGGATTACGGGCGATTGCAGGTAAGTACACATATAAATAAATAAAACGAATTTCGTTTCTCGCGCTGCATCGCCAATGTTAGTGTCTGATGCAAAAGCATGAAGCTTGTGATGTGACACCAGACCCCATCTGTCTGGTCTACGCCCACCTCCTCTGCTACATGTACCGAGAGCCAATAACAGACACGCCATGATCTGAAAGATCACAACCTGAGGCTGTGGGTGTCCCATCACAAACCTGTCTATGCCCTTCTCCTCCGAGCAAACAACATTTTTTTTTTTAGAGTTTTATATAGCGCGAACTAGACCCAAAGATATCAGGTATCAGAGCGCTTTACATGAGCACCAGTTTTGTTACAGATGAACACATTCATTGTTTTGTTAAGCAGGGGGAAACCAGGTGACTTGCCCAGAGTCACAGGATGTTGAGCGTCGTTGCCGAGACACGGACTCGGTTCCCCAGCTTCGAGGTCGACCCCTCTAGCCGTAAGGCTAACATCCTCTCCCCAATTTACATTTAGTATCAATTGTGAGTGAACTGAGGGTGTTGTTTGCCTGTCACTAAATTCCCTAGCAAGCTGGGGCAAAATATTAGAAGAATTAAAAACTTCTGAAATTGTTTTAAACCACAATTATTCACTGTTTCATGGCTGCATGTATGTGAATTCTGAAGATTGACATGACTGATATGTTTTCTTTCCTTCTTCTCTTAATCAATAAAATTTGTGGGGGTAGAACCCCCATACCCCTGAACTTACCATAAATGTGTGGTAAAGGCATACGTTGTAAAAGCATATGCATTCTAAAACTATGTGTGGTAAAAGATGAGTGGTAAAGGTACAACGTGGTAAAAACCTCGTTGTAAAGGCTCTTTCCACAAAATTGTTATGACCTATCTTCATAGGACTGGAGCCAGACAAACATAGGCCCACACTGTACAACTGCTCCAAAAGAAGCCTTGCACGAGACATTTACCCAATTGGCGTATGTGCAAGAAAGTTGTAACACCACACATAACCAAAGGTTATGCAGTTGTGCACTAGAAGGGGGATACTGGGAGGTATTTGAGGCAAACTGAATGAAAATAAAATTGGGGACCTGTCATGATACTTAAGGCCTTATATAGTGTGGCAAATGGATGCTCGGTCCCAAACTTTAGTGATACCCATCGGCCTTATTGCAAAGGGCCATAGAATATAATGCACTTGTAATAAGGCAACGGTCTATCCGTCAGGTTTGTGATGGAGTACCCATCCGCCAAACTCTTTGATCAGGTCCTGAATCTTCCATAATGAGGACATAAGACACTGGAGGTATTGAGAAAAGAGGTTGGTAATAACACAGTTAAGTTAAAAGCCAGGGGTTCATTTATGACGATGGCGCCAGAGAGTGAGTCAGAAAAGGGAAAACAAAGAAGGAACAGTAAGCTAGGAAAACAGTCACAAAAGGCGAAAGGGGGTGAAAAATAACCAGCAAGAGTGACACAGAGACAGGCCGAAGAAAGAGGCATGAGTTGAATGACAAGAAAGCAGCCTGCATATTCTGTATCCCCATTTTAAAGCACTGAAAGAATCGGCCCCTCTAAGCCAAGAACACAATACCCCATGAAGGAACTGTGAGACTGCTGATATTTTATAAGACGGTGCAGCCTGTCGGTCTTTGGATTTTGAAAATGAAGGGGCATATTACCAAGGATTTGCGATAATTATCGCAAAGCGCGCTTAGCGCTGTTTTTTTTATTGCCGGCTATCGCTGGATTTCATCGTGGAGATAACGCGTTATTATCAACGCTTATCTCCAAGGCGATAAAAAATCCAGCGATAGCGGCGAAACCCAGCAATAGCGCGAGAAATCCAGCGATAAATTCACTGCGCTAATGGAAAGCTTGCTAATAGGCAGGTGAGGACTTAACCTTACAATCCACCTCCCATTGACAAGATGGTTAAGTCAAGTTTTTAGCAGGTGTTAAATTCCAGCGATAATCGCGGTTAGCGCGACTTTTTATCGCTTCGCGGGCATTGATAATAGGGGAAGTTGTGTTTGCGACTGTTTGCAGTTGCTTTTAGTTGGGAACGCCTACTTTGCATGTCATTAGCGATAATTATCGCTGACATGCAAAGCGGCAACAAAACGGCTGCTATCGCCATTAAGCTGTCGCTAACGACTGTTAGCGACAGCTTGCTAATAGGGTGATAAAAATATCGCCGCTTTATCGGCAAAAAGTGCCGCTAAAGTGGCGATACTGCCCTTGATAATATGCCCCGAAGTGTTTTAATTCGAATGCAGCTACTACAGCAAGCACATATGTGTATTGCAAAAAAGGCCGTTGTAGTTTTCCTGCAAGACAAGACATGGGGCGGGGAGGTTTACAATCCTGAACGCTGAATTTTCAAGCACTAATGTGGTGTGGAAACAGCTCAATAGGGAGAGTAGTTTTACCAACCTGCAGCGCCAAGTGCTTTTGAGATGATGGACAGGGTCTGCGGTTTGTCATCACTTTATGGAACAAACAGCAGCTGCTAGTCTCCATATGACATACGCATTTTGTACCAGAATAAAAATGGAGAAAACTCACGGAGAGACAATTGCAATAGGAATATGAAGCACCCTTTGCAGATAAATACTCATATATGCATAATACAGTTTAAATTAAGAAAATATAACACATGAATAAAATGCACCAAAAAGATTAAGCATACCGATCAGTGTCCGTAATTAGCCAATGCACAAAATCGATTTTGCTCTGCAGTTAATTTAATCTTTCACCTGTTAAAAGTGATAACGTATATTTACTTTACTGAAACGGGCAAATAATAGAGCCCGTCAGTTTCTCCCATTATTACACTGTGGATGAAATCTTCTGTACAGTAAAGTGAAATAAACCCTGCTCCATCACTTGTCACTCAACCAACCAAAACAGACATGAAGCGCGTTTGATTCCGTTTTCACCACTGCACTGTGTGTGTGGAGCCACCGCATGTCCTACAGATCAGTGATGCCTTACGAGAAAAGGTGCTGAAGCGGGGAGAGGTGGTGGCGTGTAATGTGCAGTAAGGTACCTCCTCCAGCAGTGTTGCACTGAAGGAATCCCTTACTCGCTGTCCTGCTTATATTGAGGCGAGAGACACATCTCAGCCGCGGGTATCTTCAGAGACCTGGTCCTCGGAGACAGAGGTGGCACAAAGGTGCACACAACTGGCACACAACTGGCAGTCACTTGACTAAGAGTGTTGTCTGTTGTTCACAGTTAGCGTGGCTAGCTGCTGTCTTCAAGAAAATCAGGGGCATATTCACAAGGAGCTATCGCCGAATTAACGGCACTTTATCGCAGCCAAAGTCGTGATAAATTTACCTCCCCATTCACAAGCCGGTGTTAACAGCCCACAGCACCAGTTTACCTGCGATAGCAGCCGCAAAAACATCGCCACAGAGGACCCCCGCAAACATCGCTAATGAGATGCAAAGTAGGCGTTCCCGTGCCAAAAGTCGAGACAACATCACACCTCAACATTCACAACGACCAGCCACATCAGTGATAAGAACACAAAACAGGCGATAAGGCGCGTTAGCACCAGGAAATTTACAACTGCTCTGACCTGGTGTAAAGTCGGACGGCAGCCAGCACCACAAAAGGGAGCACAGCCCAGGGCCACAACCGAAGAGCAACAGATGCCATGGAGCCACTCATCATGCGGCCCGGACACCCAAGAGGGCCACAACACCCACCGCCACCACCCCAGGACCCCAACCCACACCCGGAACACCCCCCCCACGGACCACCACAGACGCAGAGCAGACAAAGACAGAGGACCCCCAGGAAGCATACCAGCCTCACAGACCCAACATCTGACAATGTCACCGTCCACTACAGGCTGAAAGTGACAAACATCCTACGCATCATGACCATCATCCCCTAACAGGCCTACGGCACCAACACAGCGGACAACCAACATCCCACCCAACACAAAGCTGCTGGCTTGGCTGCACCTGTTGGCCCCTGGTACCCCAACCAACACCCACCAGAGTCGGAGGAGACTCACAGCCAGCCACATCCAAGTCCCCCACACCTGTCCTGGACATCACCATCACCCTGGCACCCCAGTCCCCATATGTACAACACAATGCGCAGGATCCGCTGGAGACCAAGCAAGGACCATACGCCCAAGCAGGATGCACGCACGTGTTGGGGGCAATACACAGCACACATGTACTACCTGTGCCCCCTGTGAGACAGCACACAATCACCGCAACAGGAAGCACACATCTCACATCATGTGCAGGCAACAACAGAACACCGTGGAACCCCCAACAATGTCGCCTTCAAATACACAGCCAGTGTGCATGATACCTTCATCCTCCGACAGTCCATCATCAACCAGCGTTCCCAGGATGGCAACAAGGGAAATGCACAGCCCCTTGGCAATATCCAAATGAACACCCCACACACCTCAACTCCACAACCATGCAACTCACAACTCTGGCAATGCACATGTCACAAAATCACATACAACAGGCACAACAACATGCCCACCCACCAAACACGACAGAACAACTTACAATGTTCACATGGGCAAGCCCTGAACATGAGCCAGCAACGGCATGGCACCACAGCCACATAATAGCGGAATGTGGGGAGAGGTGGCAACCAGGCATGTGTGAAGGATGCATTAGAACCATGATTGAGAAAGTACACATTGCCAAGAGTGGCGGAGATGTGCCTGACACACTGCACTATGCAGTACACACCCCTATCCATGGCGACATACACCGCTGGTGTATGGAGTGCAGTGGACAGTGGATGCCACCATGTCACCCCAGCCAGTGGGGGACCTTGCGGAAATGTTCCCTGTTACGCCCCCCCTAAGCGTCACCGGAGTGGGATGGCCCAGCGTACGCCACACCAGCGCAGGGGTGTGAATACAAAGCACGTAGGCCTGGGCGTGGTCCTCTTCCGGAAAGACCCACGTCTCTGCCAGGGCGGCGCCTCCCACCCCGCCACGAGGCCAACACCGTCCTCGTGAGCGGAGTTGCCTGCGATGCTGTGCGCCTGCCGGAACCCGGCATGCTGGACCACGAACCCGTCAGGCCCGCCCCTGCGCAGCCAGGCCACACTGATCACCTGCTGACACCGGCGTGTGTCAAGGAGGGCCCACCACGTGCCGGCGCAAGCTCCAAGCCCGAGTCCTGCGACCTTGGCAGCCACCTCAGACCATCACGGCCTCCACGACACAGGCCCGCTTTATTCCTTTCTTGTTGGCGTACTCCACTGCCGCCTTCGGCCTACTCTTCGGACCAGTAGGTCCCATATGTGAAACTGTGTCCTGAGTCATGAATGGCAGTGACCCCAAATCCGCAGTGACCCCAAATACGGGCCAGCGGCCACAGCACCAGACCCCCCCGATCAGTGAGGCATAGTTCCATATAGGCATCTTGCGACACATGGTGCCACTAACCCTGTTCAACGCCAGCCAGTGACACGTGGTGCCACTAACCCTGTTCAACGCCAGCCGGCTACACGTGGTGCCACTAACCCTGTTCAACGCCAGCCAGCGACACGTGGTGCCACTAACCCTGTTCAACGCCAGTCGGTGACACGTGGATGAGGGACCGGGACTACCCTGCGGACCAGTAGGTCACACATCCAGCACCTAGTTGCAAAGCACGAATGGCAGAGTCCACACCAGTGGACGCACGGAGAGGTGTAAGAGGAAGATGCGGCTCAGTGCGGACGAATGCCGGGACACATACACGGAGGTGACCGAACACGTGGTGCCACTGAACCTGAACTACGCAGGCCGGTGGGGTCATCCAACCTATGCCGGTGACACTCGGTGAATGGGCCATGCTGACCGCTGCCTCAGGCCTACACCACGGTCAGGTAGGTCACACATTTGGAACTGAGTCTTGATTACAGCATGGCAGTGAACATTATTTAAGGCAGAGAACAATTCACCATACACCCTCTCAATGTGGTGGCAACAAGTCTGTGCATGGCATCACAACCACACGTGTCTGTGGGCTTACACGGACTACTGCCCTCGGCCTACGCTGCGCACGAGTGGGATCACAGATTTGGAACTGAACATCGGTAATTCAAAAGGCAGAATACATTTCATTGCACGCACGGAGAGGCGTAAGAGGATGACGCATTGCAGAGGGAACAGGATCATCGTTATGGAGGTGATTGAACACTACCGACAACTGCCACTGTGTCACTAACTCTGTGCCTCACGAGCCAATGACACGTGGCTGTGGGCCACTGCTGACCGCTGACTCTGGCCTACACTGCGGTCCAGTAGGTCACAGAGTCTTGATTTGGCTATGTTGGAGTTCAAATCTGTGTACCGGCATCATCGCAGACTGCATCCCCTCTCAGCACCTGTGCCACTAAGTGTGTTCCCCGACATTCATGGACACTCACTGGTCGTACATTGGTGGCATTTGAGTCTATGGACTAGGGGCTAGTTTTCATCCTCATGTAGCTGATACCGAATTGTTGGTGAAAACGAGGGTTACGATTTCCACTCCTCCATTTGCTGCTTCCAGATAACATCAGACCTTCCACATCATGCCCTGGAGGACACCTTCCACTGTCCCCCGCAACCCTCCGCAACATACACCTCGGACATTGATGGGGACCCGCTCAGGTCGCATGGCCCATATGACTGCACCGCAAGTCACCGTCCCATGGCTGGGTGCCTGTGCCGGCCGCAGTGCATCCGGGGCCACTAACTCTGTGCTGCTCAGGCCTGGGACCCCTTCTTCTGAGACATTGAATGGCCTCTGTAGCGATGGTCTTGGGGTCATCAACACCATGTGTCTGTGGCCCTGCGCTGTCCGCATCCTCCGGCCTCAACTGCGGGCCACCAGGGCCCACACATAGCATCGAGTCTTGACCGGCCCGGACGTCGCATCACCGCAGGAGGCACACGCCACCACCGCAAGGACCACCTCCAACCGCCATCTACCAGAGTCAAAATGGTGGTCCTGACAGACCTACGGAGTTGCTCAGACCTGTCGTGGATGCCATCATCGGCCTGATACCCTGCTCAGCACTCCAGGTGCCAGTGACTCAGTGCACCGCAAGCCATTGTCCGTTACTGATTGAGTTTTGTGCTGTTGTGAGGTTGCGCAGCAATGTCACCTCATGCAGTGGGGAAGACCTGGGACTATGATGAGGAAGATGTGTCAAGTGTGTGGACGGGAGAAGGCACAGACAATGGGAGGGCAGGAGGCAACAGCCCCAAGGCAGGAATGCAGACTGGTGGTGGTAGTCAAGCTACACACCCGGATCTAATACTGGGTATTGCGCTGTGGACTGCGGACGCAACTGTCACCTCAGGCAGTGTGGGAGACCTGGGACGTTGATGAGGAAGTTGATGCAGGTGTAATACACCCCACTGCATCTGCATCAGGACTAACCCGAAGGGACACAATCCTAGCAATTTCTTCACATGAGCGCGCTCTTCTCTAGTGCCCCTACCTCAGTGCACTGCAACTCACGGAACCTCCTGACTGAATATTGGGTGACCTCTGTCCTTACTCCGGATCCCTCCATGTTGCTCTGCAGTTGACTCTGTTATGCTGGTGTTTTCTGTTTCCATTACACTGGTGTCCACTGTTCAGGTTGTTGCCAGCACCAAGCACTCCGTGCGGGCTGGCTTATACTCACCCCACACACATCCAGCACAGGCGTCACTGTACATGTGGCCCTGCCAATAAAGGGGCTGGGCACACGTGCCCGTAGCCAGTTCAACATGATATATGCATGTGTCCCTGTGGTCTTGTTGTATGCATGGGGGCTCTGGGCCCTGCGACATTACATTGTGCTGTGTACAGCGGACGCAGACATGTCACCGCAGGCAGCGGGCTAGGACCTGGACATGTAGCTTTGTCATCACCCACTTAATTCGTAAGGGGAGTGGACTGTGCCGTCGTACGCAGAGCCAACGTGGGTGTGTGACTGATATGTGCGTGCCCCTGGGCGTGGTTCTGTACTGGGTATGTGCATCTGCATGTGTCTCTATGGCAGTGTGGGTCTCCTTTGTGGGGTGTAGGTGGTCCCAGAAGGGTATTGGACACCCATGTATGTGTTCTAGTTCGCATTCCATGGGTTCCGCAACTCCCGCATCTGTTGGGCCACCTCCTTTTGGTGTTCTGCCACCTGGCATTGGGGTGCCATGTGTGGGTCGGTGAAGTGTTGTGAGCCAGCCGTGATTGCGGGTGCTTCATGCTGTGTGGTCTGTTGCAGGGGCTGGGTTCTCCTCTGAGTAGCTTGTCTGCCCTGGTCCTGGTGGTGGGGATGTCCATGGGCTGTTGTAGGGCATCGGTGTCGAAGGTGTGGTGTTTGTCTCCGGCATCACTGATGGGTTGTCTGTTCTGACCTGCTGGAGGTGTTGTTTGTCCCTCTGCATTGTGAAGGGGAGGTGCATGTTGGCATTGTGTTGGCGCCTTGTTCTTGTGGACATGCAGACTGTGTGACAATGTACATTGTGACTGTTTGGGCGGTGGTGGCTATTTGAGTTGGGACAGTGTACATTTGGCCTACATGTCTGATGTGGGGTTGTAGCCGTAGATATACATCTCACAGTTCCCTGCTCTGTCCAATGTGATTGCTCTGTTTCTGCGCCTGGGCGGACCCAGTTGTGTCCCCTGTTCTGCAGTGTGGGTGTTGCACTTTGTGCAACATTGTCATGGTATGTGCTGTGATTGCTATGTGTGTGTGCTGCAGTGTGCCACGGGGATGGGGGACATGTCCCTGGGTAATTGTGGGTGTGCAGTGTGCTACACCTCATTGTGCATGTGTGCCATTGTGCCCATCACCCCCCGTCCCCCCAGTCCCTGTTGGATCCTCACCCTGTTGTTGTTGTGTCAGGTCCTCTTGAGCTGTGTCCGTACTCCCTACTCCTTGCACCGTCTACCCACTGATGACTGTGGCCTGGGTTTCCTCCAGCTCCTCCTGTGGTGCAGGACTGCCACCTCCTGTCGCCGTTGCTGCCTTCCTGTTGGCAACGGGTTTGTACCTGGTTTAGGTTGTCACGTCCTGCCGGTGCCTCTTGGCCTCCTGGATTGGCCTCCTGGGCACTCCGACTGCATTCCAGGTGGTCTGCTTGTGGGTCAGTTGCTGGTAGTGTTCTGTCACCTCCGTGATGCTGGTCTTGTTTTCCTGCGGTCTGCACCCCGTCTTCCTCTGGGGTTGTGGGGTTCGCATTGACCGCATTGACCTCTGTGCTGGGTCAGGGTGCATCCATGTTGCTATGTGCTTTGGCTTGTTTCTGGTGTGTTGTTTCTGTGGTTTTTATGGTGCAATTTCCCGTCAGACGCGTGGGATTTGCAGGCTTGTGGCTGCTTTTTGCTACTTTTTGTACCGCGATTGGCCTCATCGCATGATTTCTCGTGTTCGCGTTTCGCGTTTTTTCGGCGTGGCGTTGATTTTCACGCTGACATTTGACGCGTTATCTGGTGACTATCACATGCTACCGCCTTGTTGTGAATTCCACGTTGACACAGGGTTATTTTCCCGAGATAGGCTGCGATATTGAAAGTTGCGTTACGCTACTCTTGCGGTAGTTATCACACGTTCTTGTGAATATACCCCTCAATATTTTGTTAAACTACTAACAGAAACGACTCTTGCAGAGCCAAACTCTCCATGTTCTCATTTATTGTAATTTGTTCTTTTCTGACGTTTCTCTATCCCCATCATCTGCCA